>JAAVUH010000301.1:0-15430 GCA_014899045.1 Fusarium palustre
TGTCTCTGTCTCTGTCTCTCTCACTCTCGCCCTTTCTTGTTCATTTGTTTGTTCCCCTTGAATTGGAGTAAGAGTACAACACAGTGTGAATCAAGGAGTAAAGAGGTCAGTCTTTGCAGCTTTACTTTGCTTTGCTTTCTTTGCTTCGCTTTTTGCCTGCTTTTTATGCTTCTACTTCTTCCCTCCATCTCCAGAACTTGATTTCCCCAACCCACTTTATCCCTATCCCAGCTTACCCTTTTTTCTTCTTATGAAGTCACCGGGCAGATTGCCTAGAACAGAACCAAAAGCAAAAGCAAAAAAGCACTACGAAACAGAAACGAAGCAAACCAAAAGCAAGTAATTTAAGAATTCACTTGCAGGACCATCGGCGCCAGTCCAAACGCTACCACACGACACGATACAATACAACAACTACCTACAATCCATACAACTACATACAATACAATACTATAACTCAGTTGGGCTCTACAATACACACACCACACACCACCCCCGCGTTGTGTCCCCGGGCCCCCCGTCTACTCTTGCATTTGCCCTGCCTCGCCTTGCTATTGTTTGGCCTGCATCGTTGGTTCGTCTCCCCCTTGATTATCCTTCTGAAAGAGCTCGAGGGCTTCTAAATAGAGACCCAAACCGGACCTGCGCGTACCGCACCGCACCGCACTGCATTGCATTACATCCTATCCTTTTCCCTCTATTCCTTGCACACACACCCTGCCTGCCCTGTGTCTGTTTCGGCTTCTGCTTAGTCCTCCTCCACCTGCTCGACCCATCACATCCATCCATCCAGTCCAGTCCCGTCCCGTCCCTAAAAAAAAAAATCAGCACCTAACAGGAGTACAGTACAGTAAAGGTACATTGGCCCGAGCCGTCCACAAGGCAAGGCCTTTTTTTCTTAGCCCCGAGGGCCCCCCCAACTCGTCACTTGCCCAGGCTGCTCTTGCTGCCGTTGGATCATGGACGGCCCCGGATATACCTCTGCGTCGTCTGCGTCTGCTCATACCGCAACTTCACATCGTCGCAAACTCATTAAGAAACCTCCCTCCTACTTTGGTCGCTCCTCATCTGGATTCGATGGTGGTGCCTTCGACGCCCAGTCCCTCGAGAGCAAACGCAGTTCCCAGAGCCTGAAGAGGGCCCCAAGCGCTCCCCCAGCCCGCTCCAACCCCGCGACCGTGTCCGACTGGCAAGACTCTGATCGATCTCATCCTCAATTATCCGCCAACAACACCCTAAGACCTGTCCCATCGCCCATCTCACATCAGGGCGATTTTACCCCCGCTAATCATTGGGCGCCTATTCCTCGTCACTCCGACCGTCTTTCCGATTCTCATTTACGCCCACTCGATAGCCCTGCTATTCACGACGACCTGATCGGTGCTCCTTTCGACGGTGCCGGTCTTCTAAGTAGTATTGAATCAATAAAGATTCCCAGTCCGAAAGCCCCTACACGTCATCGCTCCCCGCCCCAGATCGTCAAGGCGCCTGTAGAGGTAAACGTTGCGAACCCTGCTTTACGAACAGCAAACAGTTTCTCTGCGATGGACTCAACCTTAAACGAGAAAGGCCTCGGCCCAAGGGCGCCAACGGATGGCCCCTCTGTCAACCCCAAAAGATATTCCGACGATGGAAGAGACTCTAAGCCCGCTGTTCTACGCAAAAAATCTGGATTTTCTGGTTTCATGAACAGTTTGGTAGGATCGCCCAAGAAACCAGTCATCTCTGCGCCTGAAAATCCCGTCCATGTTACTCATGTTGGCTACGATAGCTCAACTGGCCAATTCACAGTCAGTACTTTCTTACCATCACCGCTCTACATACTAACAGTATCTAGGGGTTGCCGAAAGAATGGCAGCGACTTATCAACGAAAGTGGAATTCCTGAAAAGGAACGACGAGAGAACCCGCAAACTATGGTTGATATTTTACAGTTCTACAAAGAAACCACCGAGAGACCTGCGGAGGACCAAGTCCTAGAGAAATTTCATCATGCTGGCCAATATGCCACCTCTCCGGCAGGCGCCGCATCACCGGGCATGTACCCGTCAAGCTATATGGGTATGTCACCAACCAATATTTCACCTACGAACGCCAGGTTTCCAACTGTCAATAATGAAGGAAGTTTTGAGAATCCCCGGGCACCACCTCCTGTGCCCCGAGGCCAGGTTGGTAAAGACTTGATGCCCAGCCGCCCGGCCCCGAAGCCACCCGTTAGTATGGGCAACCGACATATGCCTCACGGCGCATATGCGACCAAAGATTCTGGTATCGGTATGTCCCAGTCAGGCGACGAGTCCTACGGCGTGTCTAAGGATGCTGGACCTATGCTCCCCGAAGAGCACCGTTCGAGATCTAACTCCCGCGTGGCTGGACCGACCTACGCTCCTACTGCTCCGCAGCCCAACCCACAACTCGCTCAGGCACAAGCCGCCGCCTACCAGCAACAATTGTTGCAACAACAGCAAGAACAGGCTATGGCTCAAGCCCAGGCCGCCATGTCCGGAGGAATTGGCCGTGCTCCCAGTAAGCGAACTCCTAACCACCACCAGAGTTCAAACGTACAAGCAGCTCCCGGGTATGGCCAGCAAAACGGCATGCACAATGCTTCCCGTCAGCAAGCACCTGGAGCAGCCGTGCCTGGAGCCAGGCCTCGACACCGAGCTCGTCAGAGCGCAGCCATCGATATTGTTGCTTCCTTGAAGCGCATTTGTAGCGAAGGTGATCCTCGAGATATTTATCGCGGGTTCAACAAGATTGGTCAAGGTGCTTCCGGAGGTGTTTTCACTGGTCACGAGCGTGGCACGAACCGTCTAGTGGCTATCAAGCAGATGAACCTCGAGCAGCAACCTAAGAAAGACCTGATTATCAACGAGATTCTTGTGATGAAGGATAGTTCACACCCCAACATTGTCAACTTTATTGACAGCTACTTATGCGGCGGCGAGCTTTGGGTCGTCATGGAGTTCATGGAGGGAGGCAGCCTTACCGATGTTGTCACCTTTAACATCATGTCCGAGGGTCAGATTGCTTCGGTGTGTCGTGAGACACTTTTGGGTCTGCAGCACTTGCACTCGAAGGGTGTTATCCATCGAGACATCAAGTCTGACAATATCCTGTTGTCTATGGAAGGCAAAATCAAACTGAGTACGTCCCAACTTGTTCGCTTCTGAATGATACATATCTAACTGTAGTAGCTGATTTCGGATTTTGTGCCACTATCAACGAGGCCCAGAACAAGCGAACGACCATGGTCGGAACACCATACTGGATGGCTCCCGAAGTCGTCACACGAAAAGAGTACGGACGCAAAGTCGATATTTGGTCTTTGGNNCTCTTTTTTTCTTAGCATGAATTCATGAAGGGCTGCGTTGACCTTATTCAACTCTCCCCCTTGGTGCGAGCTGCTCGAGAACAAAGGGCGCAAGAAAAGGCTCGCAAGGGGCAGTAGGTACACCCCGAGCGAACCGTTCCTCCCCCGTACATACCTGTTGTGGTGAAACGGGAGAGCCTATTCCACCGATTCCCGGCGTATTTTAAACGACGGTGATTGATGTATTGATATGTCAATACTGTTCCGTCGCCTCTTGACGACTTGGAACAAATCAAACGGACCTTGATGTGTCCTGATCACGAACTCGATTCCCAACTATCTAATGATCATTTTCTTGCACAAATCATTCAACTATCATAGCAGGCCTTGCATCTCGAAGTTGAATANNTGCAAGGGCTGAGTGGCTCGGATTATGTTATGCGCATGGAGTCGCCAAAGTTCGACACATGGCAAGAAGAGAAAGAAAAAAAAACAGAAAAACGGTGCCAGCAGGCGGACACCATGATGATGCCTGGCAGCACATAGAAATGACACGCTGGATATACCCCTGCATACGAACTGTTTCTTGCACATCGAGTTCGCACTCGAGGTTGGGTCTGTTACGTTACTAGACCTGGCCCTCTCCTCACCAGCTTTGAATCATAAAAAAATGTTTGCTTTGCTCTGTTCCCTTGGTGCTCTGTGGATATTTTGGAATGTGTATATGTGTCCAAGGTGACCATACAAAACAGCTTGCTTATTTAGATATCATTTTTAAAAAGTCTATTCTTTCTGGACGTAATACTCATAAAGGTCGTCAACAGCTGCTTCAGCCAACAGGTAACCCAACACTCGATGGAAATTCAAAACGCAAAATCAACAACAAAACGGCCAGATCATCGTGACTATCCTCCACAGTCAACCCAGCCCCTCTTTCATTTTACATGATCCTGCTCTTCCTGATCATGAAGCTTCCTTGTTCCCATTGCTGATAGAAAGAGCCTATATGCTTCCCGGCTCTAAAACAGCTTTCGCCCTCTAGTATGGCAGCGTAGGGCTCTATCCCTGGGGGAAGCCCATTGCCACGCACGGCAACTGTACCAAGGGCCACAGGTTGGGTCTGGTGCTTGAGTTTGCCATGGGAGGTCGAGTGGAACGGGGACTGGTGTATTGAATTTCGAATTGAAGCAGCTGCGGCGCGGGCTGGGAGGAAAGCCTTTGAGCCGAGAAGGCGTTTGCGCAGTGATCGAGTGACGCGAGTGACAGACATGGTGGGAGGGCAGATCAGTTGCATGATGACTGATGTTGATGTCTTAATGTTAAAGGAGTGTGATTTGGTTTTTGATTTTGGAATCGGTAGTGATTGTGAGGGAGATGGTAGATGAAAGATGCTGAGTGTCTTTGGTTGTGATACTTTAAGATGGAAAGGGACAGGAGAATTGCGCAGAAGAGAGAGAGAAAGAGAGAAGTTATAGACCGCGCTCTTAAGATACTGACTTTCTTCCGAGTCATTGCATTACATACCCCATGTTCACCTCCTGAGACCTTCCGTCTCATGAGCCAGAACAGCGAACGATGCGGTCTGGCGGTGGCACCTCGGGGTCGTCTGTAACAAACTTGGCCAAGCTAGCCAAGGTAGTATACATGGCAGGCGTAGGTGTCCTGCATTAGATCCTTGGCAAGTGGCCGGTCTAGGCTTGTTTGTTGTCAAGAGTGTTGTTTAAATGTGTTGTTCTTTATGACTAACTAAATCCAGCTCATCGATGCTATACGTGCAAGTAAATACAGCTTTCACATGGCAAATATCTGCACGTCTGTTTCGGTTCCTGCGTCCCCCCCAAAACACTATCCTACTTTAGTAGTTAATGTCTCACGGATAATAAGGGTTTATGTTCCCATCCCCATCGTGCTATCTAGGTACGTACGCAATATGAGACGATGTTCCCCACCGCCTTTGCGTTGGCAACCATAAGAGTAAAAAAAGGCTGGCCAATTTCCGTGACCCGGTTTTGATCGTCTTTGAAAGCTGGAGCGGTGAGCATAATCTGGACCAATTCATTGGCTCAAGCTGTATTGCCGTTTTCAACTTGTGGTTGGTATCGTGATTGGCTGTGCGGAAGCATGCGATGATCGATTGACGTGCAGGGTGGGTTTGGTACTGGATTGGATTGCACGTGGTTTGACACCCATCAATGATCCAAGTCACGCTCTATCTGGACTCCAGTCAAGCGATCTTTGTTAGCGCTCAACAATTCCATCTACGTCAGTTGGTTGCCCGAAAGTCTGAATCTACCCTGAACTTATCACCAAGAGCATAAAAAAACGATTTTGAAGGATTAAAGTGCCAATGGCTATTAATACTGATCCGTATTCTGGATCATGCTGCACTGCGTCTAATGCAGGCGAGCTTTGGCTCTATACTATCCAGAGCTGCATCTAATTTATCGTTATACCACCGCTTTTTGTTTTGGTCCGTGCTAAAAGAGAAAAAAGGGATCATCGTTCCAGTCCTGAACTCCAAACAAAGAAAAGCAACTCCTCTTGCCCAGTATCCTGCTAAGCTCCCTGTCAAAAACCCATTTCTTCGCCATTCGTAAAAATCAGGAATTGCTCAGTAGCATGTGTAGCCACCATCGATGATGCAGTTGGAACCAGTCATGAACTTGGAAGAGTCGGAGGCAAGGAAGATGCAGAGGCCGTTGAGCTCGTCGACGTTGCCGAGGCGGTTCTGGGGAGTAAGAGACTTCCAGATCTTCTTCTGCGCGTCGAGAGCGGGTACACGGTTGAGAGCAGTGTCCATGTATCCAGGAGAGATGCAGTTGACTCGAATGTCGTACTTGGCCCACTCAGCAGCGAGGGACTTGCCGAGTTGAATGACACCTGCCTTGGAGGCGTTGTAGCAGCTCTGCTCCTGAGGGAAGTTGACAATGGAGCCAGACATGGAGGCAACCAGGATGATGCTGCCAGGCTTTCCAGCGGCCATCATGGCACGACCGACAGCCTGGGACATGAGGAAAGATCCCGTAAGGTTGATGTCGATGAGACGACGGAACATGGCAGGGTCGTATGTCTCAGCCTTGATGTTTGAATCTGCAATACCAGCCGAGTTGACAAGAACATCAGGAGCACCGTAGTGCTCGACAACTTCGTCGACAGCAGCGTTGATCGCAGCGCCGTCACGGACATCGACCTTGAAGAATGAGACAGGGAGGCCCGTCTTGTCATGAAGCTCAGCTGCCGCTTGGTCACCAAGCTCCTGGTTAGCATCAAAGAGAATGATGTTCTTGGCACCAGCTTCAGCACAGGCGCGAGCCATGTAGTTTCCGAGACCGCGGGCAGCACCAGTGAGCAAGATGGTCTTTCCATAGACACTCATGTTGCGCATTGTCTGAGGAAGTTGCTCGAAGGTTTTGCGGGTGAGGGGCTGGACCACGTCGCTGTCAGGGGTAGGAACAGGAGTCTCATTGGGAATACGAGCAGAAGCCTCGGATACGTTGACTGTGTGCTTATCGCCGGTGCCCTGACCAGCAGCGTAGACAGTGACGGGAATCTCCTTCTCACGAACCACGTTCTTCTTCATGTTTGTGTCATTGACATGCTGAACACGAGTGGCCGAAAAAAATCGAGCAGCACTTCTGGGGAGAGTAGGAGCAGCAACCCGAGTCAAACGGAGGGCGTTGCGAGCGGCGAAAGACATGGTAATGCTTTGCTGCGGTGAAGGTAGCAAGTCGTGATGAAGGGCTGGGTATATAGTAGGGATGATGTAGAGAGAAGATGATGTTATATATTAATGGCTGGTTTGAGAGAAGACACAAACCCTAGAAAAGAAAGAGTAAGAGTGTAGTGACTGAGAATGATGAAAGAAGAGTTAAATGGGCACAGGGGAGCTCGATATATACTCGAGGAGATGTGGGTCTGAAAGTGAATCACTGATATAGTGTGTTGTGGAGGTGGAGTGGCAGAGTGATACAGGGAAAACTCTAGGCCTGGGGCGAAACTTTTTTTTCTTCTGCTTCTTAGAGAAATTGGAGTGCAGCAAACGGCTAGGGGACTTTGCTAGGCGCAGAGTTTAGTGTGGCGGTATGTCCGTGAGGAGAACAAAAGGGTGTGGTGTAGCAAGGTAACGATAAGGTACGGTGCAGTATAAATAACTTCAGCTGGGGCTAGAATCAAGGGATCTGCTGGACTTTGGCGGCTCTGGTGGTTTAGTGCTTGCTGAAGGGGGTGGGCAGCGGGGTCTGGGCAGACAAAACTGTGGAACCGGGAGTGAGAATGAAGGCAAAGGCCAGTATCAGATTTGGTGTTGCGATGCCGATCTTGCGGTAGGGAAAATCTGGCTGGGACTGACAGGGCAGTGATTAGTAGGAAACGGCGTGTTTTTGTTGTTGCTAGGTTATGTGACTGCGGGAGGACCGGTGCTATTCTCAGGGCTCTTCAATAGCGACTCCAGAACGGCAATTGCTTGAGCTGTCTCGGTTTGTGTTGGGTGATGGAAACGCGGCCTTGATGCTTCGGATCCGGGGATTGCAAGCTCGGTGGCGAATGCAACAAAGATAACTCGCCTAAGTAGGTAGTTAAGTGGGTGGTGTGGAGAGCTAATGGATGTCTGTGTACAAGCGTAGGTTTGTTAGTTGCCGTCATCTTCAAATTTGGCACGACAACATGGAGTTGAGGCGCTGGAGGGAACATACAATGCTTGGTATTTGAAAAGGTAAAACGTGGTTCAAGGTAAGAAAGGTCGTGCGAAGCTAATTTGAAAGTGCGTGGAAGTGATTGAAAGTCAATGGAAATTAGCCCAGTCTGACTACGGATTTATATAGGAATGATGGGTGTGATACGTACACAGACGCAAATGGAGCAAAGACCGGTACGCTTTCTAAATGTTCTGTGGACTGGAACAAGCAAGCAAACAAGCAAGCAAGCAAGCAAGGGAGGATAATTCTTGACCGACTTCGGTGTAAGACGGTGTGGTGAGCTTTTGATTGTGTCAACAGGAAGTTAAAAGGTACTGTATGTACCTGCCTCCTTGTGCTGTGTGCATGTGTCTGAGTTAGAAGCTGGTTAGCTTGGTCTGAGAAAGGGGCAGTACTAACTTAGACTCCTGTAGCACAACGACTAGGACCAGACACACAAGAGACCGATGTCGCATCACCCGGGGGGTTCAATCCAATGTGAGACGGAATGGAGATTTGTGATGGTCACAAGATCGATTGACAGGGTCGATGCCAGGGCTGTTGCATTTCCTGTCAAAAGATTGAACTAGACCACAGCTGAGGCGCATTCAGGCACGCATTGCTGTGCCGAATATTGATTGAACGGCGTTTAGCAGTGTCGATTCGTCGGCCTATGATATGATACAAATGTCATAGATGCGGGCAATGTAAATTCTCATCATGTTCTACTTTTGGTGAAGTCTGATTCGGTGTTTTTAGTAGGTAGGTACTCGTCCTGACTGTGCTAAGGAAGGTTGGGGTTGTTTCCTCTTGCCTCACTTCATGTCACATCCAGACGCACATGGCTGCTTCCTTTGTGGTATGCAACTCTCATATTCTAGCAACCACTACCAATGACTGCCACCTTCCATACATTATTCGATTGATAACTGGGCTCCAATGTAAAGCTGGACCGGATCTTGCCGCATCTGGTCTGACATTTCTCACGATAACAACGTGGGGTTACGGGAGATGCTTGTCAATGCTCTATTACTAGACAAAAGATCCGTATGTAGGTAGCTCCCTTCTCGCAAGAGACAGTCTAGAGGTTACTTTTTGTTGTTCTACCACGTCTCACATTCCCATCTCATATCATGCCTGCGTTGCTCGGCTTGCGCCTACGGGCTCGCTACACAAACACAACACTACATCATTGCGTGTCATTGTTCGACACGAACTCGGGCATAGAAACCAGGCGTTGAAGTTGTTCAGGCCGCCTTTACACTCCCATTTTCGAAAACTTTCCAAACCTTCGGTTGGGTTACAGCACGGCGCAAGGTTGAGAACATGCATATGGGGGCTTCAGGGATTGGACGCACCAAGTGGAGTGGGAAATCAGTTAAGCGTGGGGAGCTATGAGCTATGGCGGGTCGCGGGGAGAAAAGAAGCGCCCCCAAGTTCACGATGCTTCCTTAAGCTTCTCGGGACGTTGCAGGGGTAGCTCTTCTCTCGGTAGCTATCCCTCCCTAGGTCCCCCCACCTCACCCACAACGGGCGCTTACACGGAGATGGATGCCCAGATCTCCAACAATTTTTTGCAGACCAAGATCAAGATGTCAACACTTCAAGATTGCGAGGTGAAGTCAATGCAGTGTGTTTTTGAGTCCGAGCGTTCCGGGGCATGTCTTGGGATTTCCCCGCCTAATTTCATTCTAGATTTCTGCAAGTTTCTGTGCTTGATACGGTATAGTTGGATTCAAAATGGTACGTAAGTACCTAACCTGGCCACCTAGCAAAGAGATTTCTTAGTTCGGATGTGGTGGGAGTTGCCTCAACACCAAATCAGAAAATCACTTCCATCGTTTCACAATCGAATAGAAGTAATTCGTCAATGGTTGCCAGGCCCAGTTATATTCTGCTGGGGCTTGCAGTAGTTGCCATGCCATTCATTCATTGGCGTGGGCAGGTTTTGGCTTTGTTCCCATGTTTCTAGGCAGATGAATTCTTTGACATTTGATTCACTGTTACACCGCTATCCAAACAGAGAGTTTAACCTTGCACATATATAGAAAACAGGCCACGGTATTCATTCGATCCGAGCTGAGGAACTCAGACCAGAACAACCTAAGCCACCTACCAAAAGCCTGGAAGGTTGGGGTGGTTTCATTTTCTCATCCCGGGTGCCACGGATCCTTGCACATCCCCATCATGATGGCCGAGTCAGAATGTCCAGTCCGACCCTTCACCGAGACCGCTTTTGTTTCCCAAGGTGAAGGTGTCTGATGTTCACAAATCCAGAGACATGACACGTATTGTGCCTCCGTTCATCCAACACCGATATCAGATATAGGTCTTACTTTAGTGGTTTGTTTTTGTAATATCGGAGTTGGTGAATGAGATTTCTTCTCATCTTAGGTATTCAACACAACAACAAGTCGAAAATTAGTACATAGTACTTGCTCACCTTTCGGTGTCATCCCGTGTCCTTGGATAACCTGGGTTACACCTAGAATCGCCAAGATGACTTTGACACTAGCCTGAAATGGTTGCTCATTGGCTCACACCACCTTCGAAGATTTGTTTCCTCTCCGTTGCGCGGACGCGTGGTCTGAGCGATAGTAAAAACAATGACAAAGATCTCTTAGTTGTCTAGTTGTATCAGTGGGGGCTTCTGTTTCCCTATGTCCCAATTTTTGTCTATGTACATAGTATATCGACGGTCACGGAAATGACGGAATTCACTCTGTTTCTAAATGTGGCCATCTCCATTTATGACGACAGACTTTGCCGTCTTAATGACGGTGTGTATCTAAATCTCGAGAATATTCCTAGCATTTTGATCAAGCCTCGATGAACCCGACGTATTCAAAAATATCAGGCGATTTTGCGTTTGTTTGTACTCATAAAAGAGAATACCCACCGTTAACTCTGGAGGAGACGATATCACTGCACGGACAACAGACAGAACGGACTTGGATCTCCTTCCATGACCCACAGTGGCTCTCTTTTACAACTGATCTGATCAATATCAATATCAATATCCACCGAGGGAACCTCCAAGCGATCTGAAGTGCGAGGGAACGTCACTGCAGCACAATCAGAATATCCCAAGCCGCGTGTTGATCCTGCTATGTGCGAGCTCATAAGAAGAGAGGTCCGGGCTGGCTTATATAAAACTCGGTGTTAAGCTTCACACTTGGATAAAGGCATTGTCGAACTGGAGAGCGTGTTAGCTCCAAGTATGGCGCCAACCTTTATTCCCGTCGATATGGAAAGATATCTGCCGGCACGTAATATCTTACCCGCAGCCCCCTTTGAGGGTCTTGAAGCTAGCATCGCAGTATCGTGTGGTGGGGGGCTGCCAAGGACTCAAGCAACTGTTTGGATTCCAGAACGTCATCAAAATGATAGTCTTGCCCTTCGTACGGGGACATGCTGGCTGGTCCATCCTCTAGATTTTGCAAGACTAAAATATCAACGTTGACCAGCCACGTAAGAATTATTCGACGACACTTGGATCACATTAATACAGTCATTATCTCTTTCGTACGAGTTTTGCATTAGTTTGCAGTGACACCGGCCCGGCCTGACGCCATGGCCACGATCATGATGTTCAGTCTCCAGGACATTCAGCATGGCAGCTGGTTCTTTTCGACTCCGAGGCACATGTATCAAACAGACAGGCAATTATTACCGCCTTTCAGAATTGTGTAGTTTAGCGAAAATCTATCAAGGTATGTAACGGCCTAGACATGATAGATTGGATACCCAGGCACTTCTCCCGAAGACAGGCCTCGTAGGTGGACGCCGGCGACATCCTTTTACCCTCAGGGTATACCGATCTATCATTCATAAATAACCGAGGGGGCTCCAACGCCCACCGGCAGGGTATTATTACAAAGTAATTCGTTCCAAAAAATAACATGATCCCACGCCAACACCTTCAGTCTCCACCATTCCGAGGAAGCTAATATGAACATGCGTACATGCACCTTTTTAACATCATATTAGCTCAGGAGCTTCTCCGTTAAACGCCTCGTCCTGCATCATCCACGCCCGCGGGGTTTCTCATTAGTTGGACGAGAACATATCATTGACCCCGATCCTCGTTATGAACGCGAATCAGATCAAGCAATGATGAAATGTAAGGACTCTGTAAAGTTGGTTAGAATCGGCGTTCAAATTGAAGGATGGGAAGAAAACATACCATAGCTCTGTTTTCGGCAAGGATTTCAAACAAGCGCGGCAGAAGTGGCCTGAAAAGAATATCGTTCCAACCTCCGCTTTCGCCTGTCTCGGTCTGCCTTTTGAGCATCTCTTCTTCTGCTTCGGTCTTCACCACGTTCCGTGCAATGTTACGCAGTACCAATGCAGCACTGAGGGGGATACCGGCAGCCTGGGGTGGCAGATTTGGGTTCCGCTCATCTCGTGCTGTCATTGTCTCCTCAAAGGTCACAGTCATAGTCTTGGCTGGGATGATCCAGGATCGTTCAGGCTTTCGACTATGCGCTTCACTAGGCAGCGCCAAAGAGATGTGCGTGTTGATGTGCCGAGAGAACTCCTGAAGGCGCAGCTTGGTGGGCTTCTGAAAACGAGAGCATTGGTCCCATGTGCAGGTAAACTCCTTTTCAACGTTGTCAAATTGCCCCTCTTCATTGCGCTTTTCGCGAAGATGATCTATGAGAATATGCTCCCACATCTTTTCGGCCTGAATATAGAAGTGACCACACTTCTCAAGCATGTTGTCGGGATTCGAGGCCCAAAGACATCGTCCGTACTCTTTGCCATCCATACCGAGAGGCTTAGGCCTGGCGCGGATGCCATGGATGATGAACTTTTGTTGCGGGTCGCCTGGGTCCCTGAGAACCTGCGCATTCGAATCTTTGTAGACAGAAGTGCTGTTTCTAATGAAATCGGCAGGTGTGATCAGCGGTTGGCCAATATTTTTTAGAGGGCCAACAAAGGCGGTTTGGTACGCCTGCCAAGCAGCCAGCTGCGTCACATAAGAGGTGTTGTCCTCTTCGAAGAAGCAGCGAACCCATCGGTGGACGCGATCGGGTTCTTCCAACTTGAGCATCTCTTGCAGGAGATCCTCGGGCATAGGCGCAATTTGATCGCGAGCAGGGATTCTTTGTTCAGGCACAAGAATCAATTCGCGCTGCGTCTTTCGTGCGCCATGAGCAAGTAAGCGAGCGAGGTGGTCGACCAGGTTCTCTGGCGTCAATGAACGAATCAAGGTATCCACGTTTGGAACGACAGCGGTGTACTGATAGAGGAAGTCGAGACAGGCATCAATAAGCTCGTCGTCATTGAGAAGTAGCCAGCTGGCAAGGCGTTGAAGTAAAGGTCCAGGCACGTTGCCCAACTTGTTCGTGGCCTCGAGGTTCATCGAAATTCGGCCCAGTGCTCGGAGAGCTGTAAGGATGGTACCCCGATCTTCAGATGCCATTTGTGCTAATAGGACTCTGTACAAGGGATCATCCGAATCCAGAGTCATGAATGGCGTCAGCTGCTCTGCGATGTCTAGGGTGAGATGCTTCAACTCCACAAGCGAATCCCTCTGTGGCAAGCTCAGGACAACGCAGATGAGGTCCTTGATTGGAGGAAAGTCGGACATGTTGTGAGCATTCTCGGGCAGAGTGACCATATTGCGTAGCGTCAAAACAGCTTCGGTTATCAACACCAAGTTGTCTGCATAAGCCTCGGTTTGGAGGACATCGGGGACATCCTTTTCAATAAGGTTTTCGATTCGCTCCAAAATATCTGGTGTTCCATAGTTTCCATCGAGAACGTTCGGGTCACTTGATTCTTGAGGAATGCTCCATGAGACCGTCCAGTTGACATGATAGAACAACTGTCCCACCTCAAGAGCCTTATCCACCAGCCCTTCGGCAAGACCCGGGAATGAGTCAAATTTGTATTTGTCACCTCGCTCAAAAGAGATCTTCACCAAGTGGTTGAGCGCAAAAGCCTGCTCAGCAGGAATGTTTGATCGTAGAGCGTTCAAGCACCGCATGTAAATATTAGGGCCATCAAACCCAGCTACTGATGTCAGTTTTTGCATAGATTTTAACTGGAGAGCACTCACTGCCGGGTTGCATTGGTTGACGAGAGTCTAGGCGTGGTTGACGAGGCTTTTGGAACTCGTTCGGCGCATTGCTAGGTGTTGGGACCGCACGAAGTGTCAGGGGTTTGGAAAACCGCGGTTGATAGGCAGTGACGAGATTAGATGTATTTTCGGGATTCGTGGGGTGATGAAGTATTGAGGGCCCTCGGTTTCCCTGGTAATTTTGCTGTTGTTGTTGTTGTTGTTGTTGTTGCTGCTGCTGGTGTTGCTGAGGTACATGCAAGTTAGGGTGGTGTGAAGGAGTCTGAGGAGGATTAGTGGCTGGTGAGTTGGTACTTGTCGCATGATGAGCTGAAGAGTGCCGTGTTGTGCGCGAAGGGCCGGTGTCTGGCTGAAAAATGACACGCTGCGGAGGTGCTTCTCTGAGCCCTCTTGATGCTCGCGCACTAGCAGCAGCATCTGGAACGGGTCGTTCGCGAACGGGTGTACCATCATCACCCGAGGCCGCTGAGTCTGTAGCACCAATATTACTCTCCCGTTTGGTGCCTCGATAATTCTCTCTGGTACGTGTCAACAAGGCAGCACCTTTAGCTGTAACATCCTCCAAAATATCTTTTGGCGGCGGTTCTTTTCCATGCACAGTACTGATTTCGTAGGCGGCAAGATTTTTGTAGAACTTCTCCTTCAAGGAAAATGCAGTCGAGGCTTCGTTGTTGGAGTAAATACCAAGCTCAGAGGCCATTCGACGCCAGGCTAGCTTTTCCTCTGAAATCTTGTCGTAGCCACCACTTTCCACGATGTGGTTAAAGACCTTCAACAAGTCGAGATGCGTTGCGCCAACTTTAGGCTCCGGGTCAAGTGTAGTGCCTCGTTTGGTATGGTAATCGCGGAGTCGCGTCATGAACTCCTCATATTCGGGAGTGCGGTCTATCGTGTGCGGCGGCACCTCATTGCGTACGGGAGCCATCTTGGTCGGTCGGATCAGGGCTGAAGAAGAGCAGGCGAGTCAAGGATACGAATGCGCGCGCTAACGAAGGGTAAAGATATAGGTGGTCGAGCTGCGTTGGGCGTCGCGCAATTAATCGAGATAAGACGTAAGTAGGCGCACCCGCGCTATGTCTAGTGGTCTACGAAAACCTCCTGATTGATCTATTGACTGATTCTGGAGACGTCGTAGATGAGAGTAGCCGAGTCCACGATTGGCACTCAATTCGCATGGGTCGGCGCTGGTAGTTTGCGTTGGCGCGGCGCGTCGAAAGTCTCGGTTGAGATTAACACGGCTTATCTCCACGTGATCCGCTCAGCAAAGCCAATCGAAGTTACCTCCACAACCACAAGCAGTCCTTTCAAGAGTTTACACCAAGTCATCAGAAGGAAACTACTGGGTTCCAGAAAAGTT
>JAAVUH010000302.1:0-25771 GCA_014899045.1 Fusarium palustre
CTAAGTTCAAGAAACGTTGGCCTTTGAAATTTAGGATACAAAAATAAACAGCCTAAAAGGCGTAACCTAAGTAGCATAAGCTGTCCTACTTATTTCGTCTCTTATGCTCGGAGCGGCCAACGTTTCTGATACCCTGACGATGGCCCAAGTGCAATCCAAGGATCATAAACTGATGAATTAATTTCGTCTCATACTCCTGGTGGCATATAGAAATAGTAAGGATCATACTTCTCATTCACGACAATAGTCTTATTCATCATCTTTATCGTCTTTCTGACGGGCTTCTTTCTCTCGATCGAGACGGATCTTCTTCGACGCCATCGGAGTTGCCAAGACTTGCTCATCATCTAGAAGGAGCTGTGATCCTTGCCTGGTCATTGACCCTGAAGCAGCTCTCTTCTTGCCATCCTTTGGTGTCACAGGGACAACCGCAGGTGCATCCGCCTGATGCTTGGCGATTCTTGCTGAGCGTCTCGTCTGCATGGTAAAGCCTGACGATTTTGGTACGTGAAGAAGAAGTCTTGTTCGGAATCTGAACACTGTTCTTTTTGAAAATGAAGATTGTCTGTCTGCTGGACACTTGTCTTGCTTGCTTGGTTGATTGCTTGATGATGGGAAATTTGTTCGGTCTGGGGAAGGTGAAATTCATGGAAGTCGGGGGATTTTCCCAGTGTCTGGGTCGGTCGAGGAGCTCCTTCCTCACTTACATCGCCTGGTGTGGACGTCTCTGTCCAGGAAGGCAGGAGCAGACGGGGAAGGCACCCACCAGCCAACTCCCACCAAGAAGGAAAGAACCCATGGACGGGAATGGACCAGCAAAAGACTGCATCAGGCAGGGCCATGGTCTGGTATTTCAATTGTCAATCAATTATTTGATGTTTCTCTAGTGGCCATAATAAAGGGGTCCGTATATTTCACGTAGACATACATGTTCGGCCACAATACTGCGACAATCTTACTGTACTTCTTCATTTTCCATGATAGACGTCACTACATCAACATTTCATTCTTGATCTCATTTGTCAGGTAAAAATGCACTACTTAGCTAAGTTCAAGAATTTCTGGGGAGATTTTGAAGGCCTGGCTTTCAAACGTCTGCAGATACTATGTGAGTAGTAAAATACATGGCTAATGCCAACGGTGCCAGACTTAAATGCCATGACTTTATGGCTTTCAGTTATCTGAAAAAGGCAGAGGAATTGATTATTTGATGTTTCTGGAATCCAGTAACTGAAAAGGGGCACGCTGACTGCCTGCACGACACTTAATCTCCTTGTGCTTTTTATTTCAACAGTATATAGATATCAGAATAATTAAACTACAAAACTATACCAATACTTTCGCATGCTAAGCAAATACTCGTGCAGTGCCAATTGCATTGGAAGTTTAATGGCGAAGGTCAATTTTACTCCTGGGTCTACATGCTCAATCTGCCTACGTCCAAATCAAGTTGTCGAAACATTGGTTAGATCACACAAGTATATCAATTCCAGGGTGTTACTCATTAAAACCAAGGCTATCCGTCGAATTGAGAGTCATTGAGTGCATGCGGTTCTTTGAGCTACTGCCACTGCCCTGCATTACAAATTTAACATTATTGTAGTTATCTTTTGTATCTACACAAAAGACACTAGAATCGCAGGTACCAATTAATCAGATAGTGTTCTTGGTGTGTCTGTATGCCAACTCCGACATAGGTAGGTATTGACCGAAGATCCAGGGGTGTGCTGAGATGTTGAAATAGCGCCTGATCGTGCCTTCGGACGTTCTTTGAGCCCCTCGTAGTACTGTGACGTTCTCAATTGATTAAACGCAACAGATGAAGGGTTATGGCTAGCTACTACATCATTCGTAGTCCAAAGTGTCAAACTATTATGATGCACAGCATCAGATGTTCATTTGATCAAGTCAATCAAAACATCAGTCTTGGATAATGTAGACGCGCGGATACAATAATTATATATTGGTTTTTACCAAGGATTGCATTCTATTAAATAAATATTCTAGATCCATAAGAACATCCCACAGTCATCCATCAACCCACCCAAACAATGTTGACCAGCTTCCATTTGTACTCAGCATCTAATCACTAGATATGAGAGGTAATTAATGGTAATAGTGAGGAGAGTATTGTTGTTGGTGCTGAGGTTGTTGAGAGTAGGACATATAGTGTCGTGGGTAAGCTGGCTCTGCCATGTACTGTCGAGAGTGGTTGTATCCATCCGAGTTCCCACGGAAAGATTGCATGTGGCCTCTTCCGGAAGGTAGTCCGTGGCTATTACCTCGCCAAGACATTTGTTGGTTACCCCCCGATGGCCAATCTCTTGGTTGAGTTTGCATATGGTACGGTTGACCACCATTGGCAGACGAGGACTCAATATGCTGATTGCCGTTGAAGCCACTGTTTCCTCCTCTTCCTCCTCGTCCCCCTCGGCCTCGATCTCCTTGTTTTCTCCAACGATACGGTCTTCGGTTGCCCCTCGGTTTTGTCAAGGAGAACTCGATCCTCTTCAGGGGGTCGGTAACCATGATATTGTCCGCCAGACCATGTTTTTCCTGCTCCTCTTTGCTGAGGGTACAAAGCTGAAAGACAGTCTCCAATCGTTCCAAGTTCCTGGTTTCTGGAACCCACATCCGAACGAAATCGCCATTATTATCATATTCAAACCCTTGCTTCACGCTATTGAAACAACGCTCGCCTCTTGGGTCATTACCTACTGATGCGACGTAACCATGATTATTCCAGTTAGAATTGACGTCGTAGTCAATTAGCAAACATTCGTACGCTTCAGCAGCAATCCTCCAGTCTATGGCCAGACTCTTAGCAAAGAAGCTGGCAACGTTCTGTCTTGCTCTGTTTGACGTATATCCAGTGTGATAAAGTTCACGCTGAGATCCATCTACAAGACCCATGCCCGTGGTTCCTCTCATCCAACGAGTAATGATATTTTGTACTTCAGTTGGGGTGGGATGTTGGTTGGGTTCAGCCTCTTCCTCCAGGGGGGTCAACCATTTCCTGTGGTAATTGCCGCTAGCGCCTTTAAACCCATCAATTTTAAAGACTCTAACTCCGAATTTAAAGGTGCAGAGCCTCATGTAGTCGCGCCAAAGGAGCTCGAACCTGACGGCCCGCGTGCCTTCATTCTCTCCTTCACCAAAACCAATCCCTGCAGAATAGCTCTTTTCGGTGCCGTCTTCAAACTTGACAAGTTCATCGTGAATCGAGCGAGCAGTAATGGTGCCCATTGCGAGGTATGCAGACAGTTTGGTGCTGTAGTCGGTTCCGAGCAGCCCGTTGCGGGTCTCCTGATAAGTCGTCATTGCGCCCGACTTTATGAGATGATAAAGACGGTCCCAGGCAGGGTTTTCGCCGCCCTTGAATGGATGAGCAGACTTGGCTCCTTCGGGGAAAGGTGGAGGGTCAGAGACGATGGGGGCTTTGATCGGTTCAAGCAGGAGCCGCTGGAACTCGTCATAATCGTCGGGGATTCGAAAAGGGGCTTGCTGAGGTGGGATCCATGAAGGGAAGGAAGGCAGCGATCCGGCCTGCGGACGTGGTAGAGGCGGGCGAGGGCGGTCCCGGAGAGGCTCCTGTGTCTTTCGGTACGAGGTAAACACGTCTGAAAGATCAGCGCAATCTTTCGATAGGCCAGTATCACGACTGTCGAGGTCAGTAAAAATTTCTCCGGGGACAGGAAAACTTACTCATCAATGAAATACTTTTCATCATGCCAAAGCTTAAAGTTGATGCCCTCCTCAGAGCACACCGATGCGACAGCGTTCTGATCATCCAACTCTTCCTTCGAGGGCTCCTCCGTCATCCAAACAGTATCGACAGACTGGTTCTTCTCGTTCAACGACTTGATCAAGTGCTTCAAGACATCATCAAACTTGCCGATCCGAACCAGTATGCCACTGCCAATGTTCTCAAAGTTTTGCTTGACATCCCAGATACACTCGGCTTGGAACTTGGCTCGATGAGTGCCACATCTCCAGAAACGACCGATACGGCTCTTGGCTAGCGGGTAGGGAGACTTTTGTCCTTCAACGACGAAACCCGAGGTCTCGATCTGGTGAGGGGGGAGGATGTAGATGGGAAGGAGGTGAGTGAAACCATGGTCAGTAGTGGCCAGATGGTGGAGGATGGGGTTGTCGGTGGCCCTGAGGTCGCGTCGGAGTAGATAGACGAGGAGTTTATCCCCAGCCATGGTGAATGTAGATATCGGAGTTGAGTAAGGGTCTTTTTGTGGTCCAAAGGGAGAATTCAGACACGATCGCCTTGGGTCTGCAGGTGCGAGATGGGGGCCTGATATTTCGGCCACCGGGTATTTTCTTTTGCTGGTCAACGAGGTAATGTGCCCCGTACTGCAGGTGGGTTGGAGGACGAATGAGGTTGAGGGAGAGTTGAACTGAACTAAAGATGTTCTCAAGACTCTCTCCAATGAATGAGTCTGGTAACTCAACAATGTATGTAAAGGAGAAACTTGTAGCCTTGTATTGGAGGCAAATAATACAGGTCAAGTCTGGTTCGATGGGGAACGGTGGGCAAATAGAACATGGGAATACTAAATTCTCAGGATGTCTTTACTAATATATAAGCTATGGTATACACCACCGTAGCTTAGCCTTGCTTAGCTTACAGGAGTAACTTTCAACAGTTCCTGGCCAAGAGATAGTGTGAAGCGAAGCAAGCAACGTCGTGGGTAGGGGTGTATATATCGGACCCTTGGGGATGGGATGAGAGAAGACGAGATCCTAGCGTGGTATGTAGTGACGGGTGGACTTGTATAATGAGCTCTGTGGGTACTGGAGGGAACTATGATGATGGCATCAAGTCCCCGAATCTACAAGATCAAAGGAGTTCTCGACGGAACCTGAGACTATGATGTGATGATGATGAGGATAGAGATCAAGGGCGATTTGGACCAAGGGAGCCTGTAGATACACTAAGGATCCGATTTATTATTGTCCAAAAATCTGGGATAGACAAAAAACGTTGGACGAGGGTTCGTCTTGGTGGTTCAGAAACAAGATACCACGGCCATGTACAAAACAGGCAAATATTCAACAGACACAATGTACAAGGATAAAAAGTAAAATAGGTTCAACAGTTACAACGGACAAAAAAAGAAAAAGAGGAGGAAAAAATGAAATCGTCATTTTGGACCCTGATCGGCCCGAGGGCGCTACAAGTGAATTGGTAAAAAATGCCCTTCTTCTCTTTTCTCTTTTGTCTTTGAGTGCGATGATGGATGATTCCCATGATTGTTGTAGTGATCGGAGCAACCCCTGTAGCTTCATGCGGATCGAAGGTGACAGCCAGCAATGACAGGGGCCCAATTGGACAAGTTTAATTCCGGGACGACGCGCAACTGCAGTAGTAATTCATCTACAGGGGACTTGTACTCATAAAGTTGATGATTGACACAAGCACGCTGACAGTCCCCTATTTAGAAACGTCAATCATGTCTGTATTTATCAGTCTTGGTCGCCTCGAATTCTAAAGCAGAAGCAGGCATGCTACCGTATCAAGCCTCACCTCCGAGATATCGTGGTTCCTTTTCCGCCTCATTTCTTTTTATTCTCTTGTGACGGTCGGATAGGCATTCGATACGATACGGCTGTACGATTATCGACCATCGACTCAAATCGCTACTGGGGGCGTGTACGCTGTTACATAAACTGAGACAAGGGGAACAGCCGATTTGGAAGAAGAAAAAAATACATTTCTCTTTCTCTATGGCGCGATGTATCCATAGAGTAGTACTGTACGCGCTTTGTGATCGCGGTGCCGGTTGAGTTGACAGAGATCGAGAAACTCAGGGTCCAACCATTACGGTCAATGACATCATGACTTGAGAGCTAATTGAAAGGGACTGAATGGACGGCATCTAGAATTTCGTAGCGTCTATTCTGTTTTGCCTTTAATTTGGTAGTGCTTGGTTTTATAAAGCATCGTATAGATACCAGTGTTCTCTATCTATGCAAATAAACTAATTGACGGTTTGGGAGGGGCGAACAAACCAATAGTCAATTCATTCATCCAATCCAAAAATGACTTCTGATCTGCAAGTAGGGTGCTTGCACACGCCCATCGAGAGCGGAACCAGGCGGCCAGGGCTTCTAGACAACCTGTCAAAACATAGTTACATCCAATCCACGCCAAGGCACGCGAATGGCCTGACAATTATGTATAATTGCTTTTTTACTTTTACTGCCGATACAGAACTTAACTACATGGGAAACAATACATCTTCCATCCTTGCCAACTTCAAGTTTCCGATCTGTCGACAACCTGCGTTCCCGCACATCGGCAGACAAAAGGAAAGAAATTCTAGGGCCTCATCCCACACTACAATCGTTAGTTTCAACGGCATTTGCCGCCTTGCCGGGGTCTGGAACTGCAACTATCACAAAGGGTGTCATTAACACTACGCGTCTTTATTGATCATCCCTAACAAAAGCAAATATCCAAACGGGCGTCGACTCTTGCAGCCCTCGAGGTGAAGTGCATGTCTCATCCCATGCTTCAATGCCCATCAAACACAGCCGTAATTGATTGCAGAAAGCCCATCAGCCTCTCCATGCCACGATTGCCAGATCAGTCAAGCAGATACCAGATCATAGCCGACCTTACAGTAGGTCTAGACCGGTGTCGTTATCAATTCTTTTCCGATGTTTAAATCTTCAGAATCTCTAGTCATCGACAAGAATCGCTTACAACAAAGTAGACAAGTATCATAAATCTTTCGATTTCACTGCAACATGGATCTAAGCGACGCAACAATGACGAAAACCTGAAATCTCATTTTCATTCAAACTTGCATCGATTCTAGCCAGACTATATTCGCCGCTTAGCTAGTACTGTAGACCTTTCGATTCGGGGTCTTTTTTTCAGGAACATGACATAACTCATGACGACAGTTTATTAGCAAGTCGCAGCTGTTGGAGGATCGACCTCACCTACCGTCATCACACGTTGAACGACAAGATGAGGGTTCAATCAAAGCTAGACTTTCAGCCAGACTGTCCTCCAAATTCAAACTCGAGACTTGTTTTCGATATTTTGTGGTGGTTTTAGAATGGACATATCGGTAAATCGACTTTGGCATCATGGACGACACCTCCAATTCCGGTCTTGACTACCCTATACAAATCTCGATCTTGACATCTCACGATCTTGTACGATCCGCAACCATTTTTCGGGCCGCAAAATCACGTTGATCGTATCAAATCGCTCGCTTCTCATCCTTTCCCTGTAATTGTAGCACCCAAGATGTGATCAAGGCGACACCATGCAATGTCATACGCCACAACGCGGCCTAAAACTGATGCGATGTCATGGCATAGCTGCAGAATACGAATTATTGAGGCCTCAATTCCATCCAGGATGAAACTGACGTAGGGGGGCATGTTTTCGCTTCCATTGAACTTTACCATGTCTCATTCAAATGCACGGTCGTGGTTGAGGAGAAAAGAATGGGCGGACAAGATGATGGACAACAAGATGTGCCACTCATCGTGATCTGAGGCCCATGTAGTTGTTTCCAACAACACTAAATCCACAAATCAGATTCGGAATATCACTGAGAATGACCATATCTACATCATTGCGGCAGGCAATATGCAAATACACAATCGCCGCCTATCAAGCTATGTTCGTCATATTAGATCGAGATCTTAACTACCCATCCGCGAGGTTGGATCAGGCACAATTTTCAATTGGTCAGAATAGCATCAAGACTGCCACTCGGTTTTCACTTCTCCTCATCAAGACCTTTGCAGATTTGACAGACACATCAATCCAAGACAGTTGCTAGATGCATCGTTTTAGTGACAAGCATCTACCCTAGAACCTTGGATATCCTTCACTGGCCGACAAATATCATGCCCATGGGACTTTATTATCCTCGGTCGGAATAGTCGGTTCCTAGGTCGTATATCCGAATCGGCGTGGGGAAACGACCCCAGATTAGGGAAACTGGGGTAGAGATGGGGAATTAAGAGGCTCAATCAGCTGCAAAGAAATAATCTTGGTGATGGACGCAAGTTTGTCTGAAAAGTATAGGTTTGATGCATGATTATATGTAGAGTTGGTCTAGGAAATGATGTCTGTGTTACATTCAAAGTTACAATCTCAGGAGGATCTCGAGAACGATACTACAACCTAGCCGAAACTCGACTCATGATCATGAGTTTCTTCTCAGCCTTTGTTTACATCTTGATCCCAACACTGCCAATTGATACAGGATATATATCAAGCTCCAAGTTTGCAGACTACCAGCACCAACACCAATCCACTCATTCCATTGACTCAGACAATGACTAAAGGCAACTCCAATTACTTCATCGTCGGTGAATGAAGCCAAGTCATGATAACAATTGGTCACTTTGATTGGCCAAGCGACTGGACCTGATTGTCTCTTGTGCGAAACCCCTGCTGTCGAGGCTAGACACTGTACGCACTGTAAAATTCTCACTTTCATCGCAGCAAACACAGTACGAATTACATACATGATCCACCTCAACTTGGCCGCAGTTTACCGCAAACTACCCTCGGCTACCCGGTCTCATGTTCAAACAGCCGAGAGTAATCAATATCAATGGCTATCAAGCTTCTCCAAGACAAAATTTCCCAGGATATCAGCCCTCAAGGTCATTTTTCTTTTTTTTGTTCTTGCATCGTGATACCCCTCCATCTCTTTCCCCTCACCAATTGATTCTTCTTTCTCGCTCAACAAGCAAGAAGAAGAAAAGTCGGCGCTCAGACATCTACTATGTCTGCTGTTAACAGGACTCTCCGAACGGCCACCAAGCAGCTGCGCTTCCAATCTCCACGGGGTCTTCGTGTCGCTGCCCCTCTTGTGGCCCGCTCAGCTCTAGGTGCTGCTCGCTCTTCGCTTCCCTCTTCTCACGGCGCTGCCTTTTCAACATCTGCTGCCAAATTCTCTGGAGCTCCCGACATGTCGTCCGCACCTCGTGAATACGATCCTGAGATCAAGGATATTGCCGACTATGTCGCCAACAAGACCATTGACTCTGAGCTTGCTGTGAGTACCCGACGCCTCAACTTTGCACCCCGCAATACCCCGCCTTGCGCTTCAACGCCAGGGAAACTATCACGACGTCAATTGATCTCAATTGTAACAAATACACTAACTCAATTCTGACAGTTCGACACTGCTCGATGGATCCTCCTCGATACTCTTGGCTGCGGTCTCGAGGGATTGAGGTTCAAGGAGTGCTCTAAACTCCTCGGACCCATCGTCCCCGGCACTGTTGTCCCTAACGGCCCCAAGGTCCCTGGTACTCCCTTCCAGCTTGACCCCGTCAACGCCGCCTTCAATATTGGTGCCATGATCCGATGGCTCGACTTCAACGACTGCTGGCTCGCTGCTGAGTGGGGTCACCCCTCTGACAACCTCGGTGCCATCCTCGCTGTCGCTGACTGGATCAACCGTACCAACAAGGCCGGCGGTAACCTCGCTGGTGGCAAGACCTTTGTCGTCAAGGATGTTCTCGAGGCCATGATCAAGGCTCACGAAATTCAGGGTTGCTTGGCTCTCCTCAACTCCTACAACAAGGTTGGTCTTGACCACGTTGTACTTGTCAAGGTCGCTTCTACCGCCGTCGTCTCCAAGATGCTCGGCCTCAACGAGAAGCAGATTGCCGATGCTGTTACCCAGGCTTGGGTTGATGGCCAGTCTCTCCGAACCTACCGTCACACACCCAACACCATGTCCCGAAAGTCGTGGGCTGCCGGTGATGCTTGCCAGCGCGCTGTCAACCTCGCTCTCAAGGTCCTCAAGGGCGAGCAGGGTGTTCCTACTGTTCTGTCCGCTCCTGTCTGGGGTTTCTACGATGTCCTCTTCAAGGGCCAAAAGTTCGAGTTCCAGCGCCCCTACGGAAGCTATGTCATGGAGAACGTTCTCTTCAAGGTTTCCTACCCTGGTAAGTCAATTGTAATCGCCACAAACGAACCATCTAACATATAGCAGCCGAGTTCCACTCTCAAACCGCCGTCGAGGCCTCTGAGAAGATCCACCACATCCTCAAGTCTCAGGGCAAGTCCGCTGCCGACATCAAGTCCATCACTTGCCGAACCCACGAGGCTTGCATCCGAATTATCGACAAGCAGTTCAAGCCCATGGACAACTTTGCCGACCGTGACCACTGCATCCAGTACATGTGCGCCACCATGCTCGTCTTTGGTCGTCTCGAGGCCACCGACTACACCGACGGTGGTGAGGCTGCCACCTCTCCTCTTGTCGAGTCTCTCCGTCAGAAGATCAAGTGTGTCGAGGATCCTCAGTACACCAAGGATTACCATGACCCTAAGCTCCGAACCATCTCCAACGCTCTCACCGTCGAGCTCAACGATGGTACTGTTCTTGATGAGGTCGCTGTTGAGGCTCCTCTTGGCCACCGTCTCCGCCGTGAGGAGGCCAAGCCTGTCATCCTTGAGAAGTACAAGCGCCACCTTGGCCCTCACTATCCCGAGGCCAGGGTCAAGGAGCTTGTGGAGCTCAACTTGGATGCCAAGAAGCTCGAGTCTACCCCTGTTGATGAGTACGTTGACCTGTACACTGTTGAGAGCAGCAAGTTTGTGCAATAGAGAGCTGGTAACTAGATGAAGGAGATGGAGAATGCATATTTAATCGTAAAGCCCAGAGAAGGCTATGGCTTGGATAAATGAACATATCACGCCTTGAATGAACTAAATACTAGTCACTGACTCAATAAATAACGCCAAAATGACCTCACTTTCAATTCAGTAACGAACTCCAAGATCATGTGAATTATCGTAATTACTTGCGTGTAAAATGCTGGAAGGCGTCTGAGTTACACATTGAAAGCATTCCAAACCATCAGAAATATCTCGTGATTGGTGAGGGGCGGCGCACTGCCTCTATGCCCGCTTTAACAGGTGCTTGGCAGGGATTTGGCTCGGGAGGCGACTCTAGTCACGGCGTCGAAACACTCTCCTCTTTCATTAAACTCGAACCTCACACTGTCACTACTGAATCTTTGTCACGGCAAAGGTCGCAGACTCTCATACACCTCTTTATCAGGACTTATTGTCTTTCATCTTATACCCGCACAAGGCCGGACCCTTCGGGCGCAATATCAGTCATGTCTGCTGATCGCCAGACTATCATTGAAGTGAACCGTTCGCTTCGCAACATCAAAAATGTAATGTCTCCTTATCGCGATATCAACCTTGCAATTATGTTATCGTATCGATGGCGACCGCAAAGCTGACACTTTGAAGGAACTCGAGAACCTTCTTGAGCGAGGCGTGATTGACGACTCCGTTTACGACACCATTAATGTCGCTCTTCCTCCTGAGTCTTCCCTTTCAGGCCCTCTCCGAACTGCCACAGGCACTGCCAACAAGACCGCCGCCACCAAGGCCGTGTCTCCCGCGCCAACTCCCTCCCCCGCGCCATCCGCTCAGGCGGCCCCTACCAAGGCCTTCAACGACCTCAAGATCAAGTCCAACTCTCCTGCGCCGCCAGCATACGACCAGACACCTCCTCCTGGGCTCCCTACTCGCAACGTCAAGCCTACCGTCGCCCACGCCCGCGCTTTATACCGCTACGCTGCCTCCGACGGTCGTGATCTGTCTTTTGAGAAAGATGACCGTATCGCTGTCTACGAGTACATGAACCAGGACTGGTGGATGGGCCGAAACGAGCGCACAGGCCAGGAGGGTATCTTCCCTCGCAACTACGTGCTTGTAGACCAAGAGACCAAGAAGCCCGTCCAGCCTATGCAGGCGCCAGTGCCTCAGCCGCAGTACGGATACCCTGCTTACTCCCAGGGCCCGCCTCCTCAGCAAAACCCCTATAACGCGCATGTGCCGCCCATGGCCGTCGCCGAAGGATCCGGACAGCAGCCACAGGAAGGGGATGGCAAGGACAACAAGGTGAACGAGTATGGCAAGAAGTTTGGCAAGAAGCTTGGTAACGCTGCAATCTTCGGCGCCGGCGCAAGTATAGGCTCGGGTATTGTAGGGAGTATCTTTTAGATTGTGTTGTCGAATTGCTTTCATCATGGTGTTTGGGTGGGTTCAAGGGCATATAGGACCAGAGGAGGATATGAAGGCACTAAAAGTGCAAGACTATTATAGAAGTATAACATAAATTACCATAATTGCTATTTTCATATGCCCGATTAATGTCATGATAAACATAGTAAGCTTTAGCGAGCTGATATTCGGCGCGGCGATGTTCAGTGAAGATGATGGCTTATGATTTAACGCGGGGAAATAGCAGTCCTTTATTATCTACCCTGTAGGCTAGGTAGATGGTATGTGATAGATTCATACGGCAAGGCCCGATAATGTGCTTTCATCGGGTTACTTACGGTACGTGGCAAACAATCTGGTGCACTTAAGTAGACCAAAGGATAATAACCATTGAGTGTATCTTGATCTAATTTAATGCGATTTAGGATATTGCCTTGATATGTCAAGAGGCAGGCTCTTTGGACACTGTAGATAATTATAGATCATGTTGTTGTTGTTTATACGATTACTTTGGCCGAGTCTTGGTGAACCCGTTACGTGATGCGTTCGGTGATTCAATCTGCACCCATTAATGTTGTTGTGATTCCTTTCAAGCTGTGACCTAGATGGCGTTGGATGATCCTATTATTCAGTTATTATAAGCGAATTTGACTCGATAACGGCAGGTACCCGGCAACGGCACTTCGCATGCATGTCAAGTTTAAGTTAACACCAAAAATAGTATTTCCAAATGGAGAAGGTTATAGTGTTGAGCGACAACAGCTCGTGGGTTCAATCCAAGCAGCTGGGTCTGTATCACGACTTGGGATTTTGCGCTAGTTATAAATTTGAGTCAAGAAGCAACCACTATCAGGAGGTGACAGTAACTCCCGTAAGCGTAATAATATTACTATATAATCATCAGTTTAATACCTAGATACCATTGATTTCGAGACAAAATACACTGTCTAGTCTAACGTCAAACTCCCAATGAAATGTACCCGAGCGTAGGTGGTAGCCTGGAACCAGGCAAATTCAGGGGATAAGAATACAATTGGCATCAAAAAGACATTTTCCATACAAGGCTTGTACATAGTATCGGTATTTAATTATATTGGAATATAGAAATGAAAGTCGAATGAGTGTAATTGTCGTGAGTAGAGTCAAGGGGTAGGAATCGTCAAAGCATATGTCGAATTCTAATGCAATTGCAGTTGCACGTATTTTGCCAAAAGGAGAAAGCACTAGTGTGGTTGTGTAAGTTGAAAAATGAGATCAAGACTTGAATTATATGATATTATCAAAGTGCAGAGAGTGCCATACGATTGTCGTGACCGAGAATGGTAGTGCGCATCTCCAAGGAAGTGTACCTGAGTGTCAGGGGTAATAGATGCAATGGGTATTAGACAGATATCTTCCATATAGAACAAAAGCTTGTGCATGGGCTTGCTGTTCAATTATGCTGGCATCTATATACTGTCCAAATGAAAATCACAAGTTATTTGTCGTGGGCAGATTCAGGGGTAGAAATCGTTGAATGACCCGCCGATTTCAATGCAATTGCCATGGCATTGGAACTCGAGCGCAATAGAATTGACTGTATAGGTAAGGCTTTACTTGGAAAATGAGACCAAGAATTGAACACACTATGGTATTGTAAAAGTGAAGAGACTGTCGCAGAACAGGAAATTGTAGTAAGTCGACCCCTTTACATCACGAACTTGATTCTAAAACATGAAATGGCTAATTACCATCTTACATTTTTACCAATTACATTTTTAAGGACAACTGAAAGTACTAAACGAAAGCAATTAAGCCATGGATAAGTCGATTGCGGTTGGGCGCTGGCTCCTTCCCTCCAGGTTGAAGGTGAACGCTGGTGCCTTCCTTCCCAGACAGAGAGGTCCGCACCGGTTGATGTAAGTGAGGAAGGAGCTCCTCGACCCAGGACTACCCATCCACCACTCCAGAATCTACCATTCTTTTCAGTACACATCAAATCTTCAAGGACACGAACAAATCATACAATTCTTCAATTCTTCACTCAAACTACCAAGCTATTCAAAATGCAATCTCGTCGATCAGTTAGAATCGCCAAGCAGCAGTCAGCTGCCCCCGTGGCCGTCCATGCAGAGACACCACAGGCTGGGGAGAAGAGGAATGCTGAAGGGGAAGTCAAGCCCCGTCAAGCAACACAGCTTCCTCTAGACGAAGAAGAAGTTGCCGGAACGTTGGCAACTCCGTTTACATCCAAGAAAATTCCTGGTAAGTTCTTTCCTCCATGCCAGAGGAAGGTGGCAGTCACTGACGATGAACAAGGTGGCACTAAAGTCACTGACGACGAAGAAGAAGAAGAAGAAGAAGAAGAAGAAGAAGATAAAGATGAATATGAAGATAAGGAAGAGTACGATACAATTTTGAAAGAAGACGACGACCCGGATTTTGAAGGAGATGATGTCGACCATCTCGAGCTCGACGGAGCAGAAGTCCCTCCCGAAGAGGTAGACGAAGAAGAATACGACGACGATGAAGAGTTCGAGAGCTCAGAGAGATCAAACAAAAGAGCCCGACTCTCATCAGAAACGGCCGAAGATTGGATCCGCCGTTACAACATAGAGAACCCTGTCGATGAGAACGACCCAGACATGAAGAGATTCCAGCATAACATATCAGAGTTAATCACAACCCTTTGTGCATGGGCAAAAGACAGCACAGAAATAGCCATCAATGCCTGGATGCGCTTAGATGCTGCTGAGCGAGAAATGACAAGGCCATTCAGGGCCATTCTCATATACGCCAACTGTGAGAAGTTAATTCAAGATACCCTAGATCATATCCCACACAAGGCACAGCAGATACTTGGCAAGCCAGATCTACAGCCAATTGATCTGTTAGATTTGCCTAAAGTGCCAAAACGCTTCCAACATCGCATAGTATACACAAGCATACCGGTTAACGTTGGAGTTGATAATGTTGTTCAAGGCCACTCTCAATTGACAGACAGAGAACGTCTGGTCAAAACCATCAAGCCTGGCACCACAATTGATAGCGAAATGGACATCGGAGCATATATTGGCTCTTCAATCGCCAAACGCGGCGGATATACACGCCTTATAACTCACGAGAACAACACCAATTCTTTTGCCAGTGAGAACAGCAGCCATTACACCTTCACCAGACAAGCTGGAGTGGTGCCCAACTTCCGAATTATCGGTGTTTGGAGCAACCCTCATGTTGTTGAGTCAATGGATTCCAACTATGATGTGGAGAGGTGGATGCCTGTCTTTGTTGAAGGACTCATTATGGTACAGCTCGGCCTGCTGCATCGCAGTGACCGCCCAAGCCGTAATTTCGCAAATTCAGATTTGTTTACAGAGCCCAAATATAAGCTCGTTGATCACTTGAGAAACTCAATGAATCTCCCTGATCTTCACCAACACTCTCTCAATAGCGCATGGCCTCTTGCGCAAGGAGTCAATGGAGGAATGAGATTTCAGAAGGAGTGTGGAAACCCAGCTTGCAAGAGAAGCCACTCGTCCAGCGGCATGAAATTGAGATTCACTTTTACAGGTGGCCTGCGCGTATGTCCATCATGCTGCAGCTACTACGCAAAAAGAGGGTTTCACCGGGAGTCCTTCACTACTTATTACAGTAAAGAAGCTTTTGGGCCTCGCACCTGCTGCAATCCCAACTGTGGTCAAGTTGAGGACTTCGATGATAAGAAGCACGGGCATTATCGAAAAGACAAAATGGATCCGACTAAATACAGATGTGGAAAGTGTTATGATTGGATGCGCCACAATAACGAAGAGCGACCATACATTCCTCCAGCAGGGCCCAAAATCTGTCTCAACGTCATCTGCAACATGACTGACGACGGGAAGAAAGGCTGGAAAAAAGACAAAGAGGACCCGACCAAGTACAGATGCCCCCGCTGTGCTAGGTATCACGACCGTCATGATCGAGAATGGGGGACCCCTCAGGCCCCTCATGAGCCCAGAGTCTGCCTCAACGCCAACTGTGGTAACGTTGAGAACGCCCAAAACAAAAAGTGGTGTAAAGATGAAGAAGATCCAAGCAAATGGAGGTGCGGCCGTTGTTGGATGCACCGAAAAAACCATCCCGGTACCGAATGGTCGCCTCCCGAGCTCAAAGTCTGCCTCAACACCAACTGTGGTAAAATTCAGGACCCTGAAGACAAGAAGACGAAGTGGCTCAAAGACAAAAAGGACCCAAGTAAATTCAGGTGTCAACGTTGCCATGCGTATACCTCCAGACATCCCGGCTCCGAATGGCGAGATAAAGAGTGAGTTACCCATGGAAGCAACAGTGTTGTTAGTGTCACTTCCTATTTTGTCTTTGCCTTCTACAGTGTAGAGGATGAGAACAGGTGTTCGTCAACTAACTTCCCTTCATTATGGAGGAAGGAAGCAACAGTGTTGTTAGTGTCACTTCCTATTTTTTCTTTGCCTTCTACAGTGTAGAGGATGAGAACAGGTGTTCGTCAACTAATTTCCCTTCATTATGGAGGAAGGAAGCAACAGTGTTCTTCATGAAGCGCCTGGGACAGTGTCCTGTATATCAGCATAAGGAGGGCGATATCCCTCAGGCATGCACGGGTGAGATTGTTTTTGGCGCTCGGGACAGTGTCCTGTATATCCGCATAAGGAAGGCAGAATGCTCTTCGGTCATGCAGAGGCAGATATGCCTCAGATAGCACATACATCAGGGAGCAGTGTCTCTAGTCATGCTGTGCAGAATTTTTTGTTTTTGGAGGGGGGCTGTAGGAGGGAGGGAGGGAGAGAGGTAAGGCGGCGTTTTGGCATTTTGGGGTTGGTGTTCGTTTGGCAATTTGGGGTTGGTGTTCGTTTGGCAGGGAAATATCTGACAGCCAGGCCGGCACAGCGCACGACAAGCGCTTCTGGCATCACGACCTCAGACGTCTCATACCTCTGCCGACCTACAAAAGAACCTTCACCGAGCTTTTGTTGAAGACAACTTCACTCGACGCCTCCACTTCGATTCAGATCTGCCATCGAGATCGAGCCTCAAACGACCAACACCCACCCAATCTCATCAGACTGTTCTCTCGCAACCATCGAGATCGAGCATCACACGAGAGCCAGACACCATGCACCCACGAATGCACTCTCACAAAAGATCGAGCATCACACAAGACCCAACAACCAAGTCACTCTAGAAGACTCTCTCGCAACCATCGAGATCGAGCTTCACACAAGACCAACAAACACCCAATCACTCATCAGAATGCTCTCTCGCAAGAGATCGAGTTTCCCATGACCCAACTATCACCAAACCAGGCTCAACGGAATGCTCTCTCGCAACATCGAGATTGAACTTCTTCACGAGACCTTCAGCCATATCAGTCGGAAATCTTTGTCGACCAAAAGACGTTACTCTTGAAAATTGATTGCAACAAACATATTTACCAGCCACGCGTTCAAACATCGAAAGAATGCGCTTGTCCAATCTCACCTTTGCACCTTTACACCGAGTCACTCAAAGTCACAAAGATTTCCTACTACAGCCAATTTACGCCACAAGAGAATTGAACACCAGACGAGACTTTGTCGTAAGACCTTCAAACCATATATCAACAGAAATCTCTCGCAGACCACCACTGCGGAGACGCTTCTATCGAAGACCTACAACTATTCGAGAATCTCTACGGAAGACCTTTACGTTCACGAGATGCTTCAATTGAAGACCTCTACAACTATTAGAGAACTTCTACCAGAAGACCCGTCTGTTTCTTTCTCGTCAACTATGCCGCCTTACCAGAACATCATCACAGGAGATGACGCTCATGCAGAATACCTGTCAGGCACCATCGCTTTAACAAAATCATTTGATCAATCAAGCTTTCAACTCTCTTGGCATCGCACTGCCAGAAATCGAGTTGCCATCAGATTGAGCCACCAAAATCTGATCGACCACGCTTTCAACTCTCTTCTTGACATTGCACTGCGAGAAGATCGAGTTTGATAGCCATGTCATTCAGCTTTACAACATCATTTGATCAAGATCAAGTTTCATCAAATCTCTTCTCGACATCTCTGCCAGAAGATCGAGTTTGGAAACTACATAAGCTTCACTCATAGCCTTGAGAACCATGTCGAGTTTCTTCCAGTCATCTCCATGACATTCAAGCTGGAACGATCTTTAGCGATGGAAATCTCCTGCTTGATGATGTTCTTGCCTACAGCCCCCCTTAACTAATATTTCGCAGGTACTACTTGACCTCCCCAAGAGCCTTCACTCTGTTTACCTCTGCTCACCTCTGTTCACCTCTGAGCCTTTACAAACGTCAACTCTCAACCGCCAGTCATCTTCTACCACATTCAAGGCTTCTCAACCATGCTTCCTTGACAGCTCTCCATAGTCACAGCAGGCCAATAAGACATGGATTGAATTTGCAACTGTCTTCGACCAGAGCGTTGAACCGGCATATGAATGAAGATCAGCACTACAAATACAAAACAACAAGCTCAGCAGACACACAGCACAACTCAAGCGTGAAGGTACGACAATTATTCGGAAACGATACTTGTCATCTTGGGGAGGTCGTGCGGACATGGAGGTGTAAAGGTAAGCATGTCACCATTACTACGGACGCGACTGACTCTTGCAGACTCCGGGATCAATATCAGATAACGCGCTGCTCCTTCATTACCATACAGAGCGGGTATTGGATATTATGTTTCTATCATCAAAGGATAGTCAAGACATTATATCATCAAGCGGTAACCGACATGTTGACTGGGTCTCAATACCAAACCAGCAAGCCTACCCTGGTTGATCCCTGAACATTTATTTGTCTACCCCGCATCGCGCCATCCCGCTTCACTCCACCATCAGTGGAACCGAGTCCGCCTCCAGTCCGCACCGACCAGGCGTTCGTGTCTACCCTGGTCATCCAAAGTCATGAACGTACGCCCAGGTGTCAAATCTATCTCACAACCTCATCAGACCGATATCCCTCAATACAGAAGAAGGATATCACGCCTCAATCAGACGATTACGTCAATAACCGACATCCTCGATACAAGAAGACGGATATCACGCATCAAAACCAAGGCGCAATTATTGCAGCAAATCAATAAATATGACAAATACCGAAAATCCTCAAGTACTGGTATCAGCAAGTCGAAGATTGTCCTCAAGATAACACAAGTGACCGACAGACCATTGCAAACTTTATGATTATGCATCAAAGTCACCGCGATCGGGTCAATGATATCCTACGACACAATAGGCCAGTAACGAAAGCTCGCCAAGACTCAGAAAACAGCCGCGGACCCTTATGAGAACGAAAATGTCACTAGATTTGGAAGCCAAAGTCAGGGTCGTCATTGAAGTCACTGTCTGGGGAAACCATCTCGGTCGTACAATCTCCAGCTTGCTGTCAACGCTAGTCGGATCAGAAAAGCAAGTTTCTCGTCATTCAAAGTGTTACTCGTTGCATGGCAATCGCGTTCACCTGGGGTTAAAAGGTTCGACATCATTTGCAATAGGTAAGTCGCTCATCGTCATCAATAGCACATCTAACATTTCGTAGCTGGACACATGACTTGGCCTCGCCACCTACACGTTTACCGATTCCCCAAAGGCTACCCTGAGTTTTGTCAAGGTCTAGAAAGCCGCAATCGCTGGCGTTGATCCAAGCAGCTGCAAGGATGTCGCGCTATAGTCAACGAGTCCGGAGGATTTGTTCACTAACCCGAGACCTATCGACTCGACCCATCTGCACTCAACTTTGGCGGTTTCCCGCTCCGCATTAAGATCTGAAGGCAGCATGCCTGCTTCGAACCGATAACGACCTCCAGTACGCCACCGTCGACATGATGGTAGAGGACTGAGAGAGATCTAGAAATCACATGACTTATTGACATCAATGGTATCGCCGTAGCGCCCTTCCTCTCGAGCCGTGAGCTACGTTTCTCCAGCCAACTCATACAGTCGCCATTCCTCCTAATGTGCGTTGTTTTGGTGGCAGGAATCCTTATAACGATAACCTGTCGGAACCGAATACTCCTCGCCGTCAACAACAACTATAGCAATGTGTGGTTGCAATAGCAGCATTGCCAAACTGCTACCCCTGCGGGACCGATGAGAAGGATATTCGAACTCCCAAAGCCTCTTTCGACAGCGACTGTCGTCTAGGTGATCTGCCGTCCGAGCCCTGCAGCCGGGGCCAAATCAAACTGAACCTTCCATATATTTCTAATACAGTCAACACAACAAGAACTGCTCTCCATATTCGCCAAATTCTCCAAATCGCAATAGTGACAGCTTGGGGGACCGCCCGACAACGCAGGATGTGGCACACCCTATTAGACAATGGAGGGAGACGGGGCCGGCGAGGCAAGCTCAAACCCATTCGAGCCACACTCTGGCGAACAGCAATCCGCCATACTAAGTTCACTGCAGCCGATATCCGATACCATTTATAGCTACACCACGACATGTAGCAGCCGCGGCTTGTCGACAGATCCTTAGGTTGTTCGACGTACGTTTTCGGAACACTTCAGATAAAACAGCATCCCTCAAGCCCACTCAACAGCCGACAATTTCTGTGGAGAGTTTGATCGATGCCACTTGATGCATACCGTTTGTCAGTGGAATTGAACCAGATTCCACTAGTGCACAAGAATTACGACTCAAACTCATACATCATGTCTGCATGCAAGCGTTTCTCATCTACTATCGAGCCAAGTCTAGACACTCAGGTAAGCCATACTGTCGATTTGAATGACAAATCTGATCTTAGAACCGCAGCTGAACTCAACCGCCAGCGAAAGACTTCGATTACCAGCATGGCCGAACGCTTTAACGAGTTGACCTCGCAGCGACAATGAGAAGTCGACACTCGATTCAATTGACCGCGACATGCCAATGTCCTTTGAACTAAAGCCCGATTACTCACTGGCCGTCCTTTCAATCGTAGAATGGCATGGTGGCTTCAGCCATAAACCGAGCAAAGCACTTTACTACCAGCGCCAACACATTCCGTCCTATGTACATCGTCCTACTTACAAAGGGTCAACGAATGACACATGCGAAATATGAAAGTAAAGACCATTCCTCCAAACGCATTGGGGCCGATTTCATCTTTATGCTTGCATCCAGGCAACATATGCCTCTGAATATCCCCACCACTCAACGACACAAAGTATTGATTAGGGGACCATTTCCGAGTTTCTAGAGCCCTGTACTCTCGGGTTCAAGACAAATACCGGTTTCCCATAACCAGGCAACCGAATCAAAGGACCGGGCTCACACATTGCATAGTGGCTAGATGCCCACGAGCGTCACACCAAGCACCCAGCGAGCCGAGGCCACTTTAATTGACCTTCTCGCCAGTTCATGTTTCGTTCATGCCAATGGACCAATCTGCTTTTGTATTGAGCTGTGGAAGGTCAATTTACAGGACACACTGCCCAACATCTGAGAGCCCGCACCGTGGCACAGTCACCACTGCTATTCGATTTAAGCTGGAACGGTCATGATACAGGTCTTCGCAAACGTGGTCCGGAGAAACACGAGTCGACCCTTAAGCAAGAGATAGCAGCGAGATCCCTTACCCTGCGCCCTGCGCCCTACTTTCACTCGAGACTTGTTCATTTTTCTGACATCAGATTGGGTCATTGCCGACGCTACGATGTTATGCTCCCTTGACGCAGGGTCACACCCGAGTGAGGCCTTACATTTCTTGCCAACAGTAGTAGTCACGATGCAACTTTTATTCGCGCCACCCCTCAGCCCTACCACATATAGGATAAACGGAACACGTCTGATGTCTGGATCCGTCTCAGGGCTGCTCGCACCCAAGTCACTGCAGGGCAGCAACGCTCCAGCCACAGCAACAGTATTGCTCCTGCTACCAGTAGCCCTACCAATTAGCAGCCCAAAGGCATGTCGATTGACACTACGCAACATTGAACTAAGTCCATATTCTCTCAACCTTCATCCAACAGCGTCGATTTAATTTCTCCGATACACAACGCGTCAGCCACGATTTGGACCAACGCCGGTGCCAGCAGGTCATATCCAAGATCGGACGCAATTTCATCGGCTTACGCTATTGTTCCATTCCTTTGTCACCATAGGGAGCTGATCGAGACTCCTTGGAAGCAACAGACGCTATCGCTCATGCAGCTACATCATCAAACCAGTCTCTGTACAGTCTGCCCGCTTTGGCAAGTCTTTACTCGACAACTTCAAGAGACAAAATCTTTCACAGGCCTCCAATACTTTCATCAATCACTACACGATTTCCATGACAAGATACGAAACCCGCCAATGCTATGTAGCTTTTAGATCACATAGCTCCCTCCAGTCAACAACAAGTACCAGATCTCAGCCGACCGTTCAACATCGGAGTTAGGAAGCTTAAAGACTACACTATCTGGTCTATAAGCAGGTCTCTAATGCTAGTATTGAAAGAGATGGACCCCAACGAGATATCCCAACCTATGTGTCAAGTGTGGCAAGCTTTATAATGGGCTTTCGGGATTATCTAGCCAACTAGGCAAGTCCCAGGACTCGGCCCTCCAACACCAAAGTTGGAAGCTCAAAAACCAGATTTTGCTCGCTCAGAAGCAGGTCTTATATACTGGTATCGAGATGAACTTCAATAACGAGCCTCTGACCTGTCTCGAGCGCGACGAACTCGAATGTGATCCCACTCCTTCACACAACCTTCAAACAAGCATCCGACTTATTCAAGGAAAGAGGCTCTGACCTATCTAACAATAAGGACTCGACCTGTCTAAGAAAGAGGTCCCAGCCTATTTAGGGAAGGAGAGAGTCTCCGCCATTCTATTGAGGTAGTCTTCGTCCTAGGCGCTTGAAAGGTTCATGTCCCAGATCTCGGCCATTTGATAACCAGTATTCGACCTGTCCAGGGAAGGTGGCCCCGACATCTCTAATAACAAGCCTTCAACGTATTCAAGGAAGGAGGCTCCGACTTATCCAAATAACGTGGCTGTGACCTCTCCGACAACAAGCCTTCAACGTATCCGAGGAAGGAGGCTCTGATCTATCCAACAACAAGCCTTTGGATATCTAAGGAAAGAAGTCCTAGCATGTCCAAAGAAAGAGGCTTCTGCCTATATAGGGAAAGAATCTCCCACCTGTCCAAGAAAAGTAAGATTCGGCATTTATGTACCACCGGCGCCACAATTCTTTGCTTTTGGCTGCAGGACACCCGAGTCAAGCCTTATTTCCTGTAATCAGCAGCACCAGCATGATCGCAGAGCGTCGTCTCTCAGCCCTACGAGACGTAAGATACACAGAAGACGTATAATGTCTGGATCCTTCTCGGGCGCTCCCACTCAAGTCACAGCGGAACCAATAATTAGGACAGCAACGCTCCAGCCAGCAACAATATTGCCCTACTGCGAATAATCCTAGCAATACCTATTAGACCAAAGACATGTCGGTTGCCACTATCTACTAGTCACTTCCGTGCTTCGCTTCCCAAACGCAGGATTGGCGCAGTACATGGACATGCGGCCTGGAATATACTGCCTCTTGAATCCAGGCCAATACAGCGCAACGTTGCATTGATGTCCGCTTTCAAGGTTCATACAGCAGCGACATCAACAGCGTCAATTCAATCTCCCCAATTGGACAACGAGGCGCGATTTGGACATGCCGATGCCAGCAGGCTATGCCAAAAGACCCACAGGCTCAATTGCATCGACTTACGCTCTTACATTCCCTTCTCACCACAGGGAGCTAGACCAGACAGCACCCTACAGATGTTGTGCATTCGTCATAACCAACGGTGGAAATAAGACATCAACATGGCTTGACAGGGCACATTACCTGCCGACCCAGCGAGATGTGCCAACGGTCATCAGCGCAACACAAACTTTGCTATTCGGATCATACTAAGCGACACCTGAATTCTAAATGGTGATACAGCGGTGGCCGCAACAGCATCTTGGGTTATTCGACGTACGCCCTTGAAGTCACTGTGGGCTACGTTACAGCAGGGGTATCAAAACCCAATGAGTCAACAACAGTCTACCTCTCGTCAAATGACCTTCAAAATCAACCGCAGTCCCAGCGAGGTCAAGGAATCACCAGTCGTTCTATTGGAGGACACTTGATCCCGGACCCTTCCGATAAAAGCAGCCAATTTGATCGAAACTCCTAAGAAGCAACAGACGCCATCATCAGACCAGTCTCTGATACATTCCACCCGCTTTGGCAAGTCTCCCGACAACTTCAGGTGAACACGTTTCACAATGGACAAAACACAACCTGTCGACGGCCACAACTTCACGGGGTCTCGACTGAATGCATGGACAACACTGGATTGGTCCTGCAATCCTGAATCTCATAGCTGACCTCTCGGCTATTCGATGTACGTTTTGTGAGCAATTTTTCTATAATGAGACTGACGATGTTATCAATCAGGTTATCGCTGCGTCGTAGCTCATGGGTGAGATGTCAATCAACAGTCAATTTTAGACCCCCGATTATCGATGTTACTGCATGCGTCCATCAAGCATCGAGCATGCTTTCAAAACACCTGGCGCTTTTTATTCATCTACAAGATCTCGTCTCACAATTCTACAACCTTAATAAACGATGCCTGAGGGAACGCTCTATGGAATACGGGTCTTTAATCTAATCAACTGCAATTACTGGCGGCACTCGAAAGCCACCAAGTCAAGCAGATACATGCGAATTTAAAAGAGCAAAGATTTTACTGTGTCTAATAATGGGAGACCAGCTATTCTGGACCACACAAAAGAGTTTGACTACATGCTTCACTCCCCAAATATTACGACCGAAGCCATCAAAACATTCCCGTCACCCCCGCGACGGTTATTTCTCCCCCCATTCAGCTCTTGGCCAACCAGATATCTGTGAGCGGCTATGGAAGATGCTCGATACGGACTAACCCAGAAGCACTCGTATCATCACGCCATTCTTGCGATTCTCAAAGCGACTTCTTCCCTTCATTCAAGCCTAATAGGCGCGACGACTGCCGGAGAGGCTACTCAGGCGTTTGATCCTCTGGCTTTCACCCTGACCTTCTAGGTTTTACCAAGGTTCTCGACAAACGTTGATCTCTTCTCCAACGATTCTTCCAATCTCCAAATTAGATGTCCTCTCAATAAGACCAAATTTACCGATGCAAACTTGACAGGGCAGCTGCTTGAACTCTACAACATGTGCGACCGATAAAAGAAGCTTCTGTTGAGCCACACAGACAGCAGTAACGTCCCTCTCAGCTATTGCTCAAATAATTCACCAAAACTCCTGGTCGACAGTCTGTCAATTCTGGTCTATACCCTGATCCTCCTTGCTAACCACCTTTGCAGGCCTCGTACGACACAATACTGGCTATCAAAAGAAGAGCCATCGGCATTCTTTGTTCTCAACTATCCAGCCAGCCACCGCGGAATTTCCGGATACCGAGAAGCTGGAATAGCTGCCCAAAGAGGCTATCGACCTTTATACAAGCAAGAAACGCGACGATTGCCACAGCAGAGGCAGCGAAAAAAATCTTAAATATACAGGCTTTGACGCCCAAAGCACTGCGACCAGAGAGATCACACCATATTCCTACTGTGATCCCAAAGTGATTTCTTATTTCTTCCTTCAGGCCCAGTCGGCCAAGTGCGCAATCTCGCCTAAGCACGTAGACTAGCGATGGTAATATATCAACGGTCATAACCAGGATATTATTCATGGTGGTTGATGGTGGTGTTTTTGATG
>JAAVUH010000303.1:0-54707 GCA_014899045.1 Fusarium palustre
AAAAAAAAAAAAAAAAAACAAATCAATATTACAGAGTAAAATATCGATAAAAATTGGATGATCTTATCGAAAAACCACTACAATGCTTCTATCACGATCAGCATCGGCATTACAATCAAGACACGGCATTGGTAGGTTGACGAGGAATTCTAGTTCCAGCATCTCGGTACGGAGCATCATCTCCTGGCATATTACACTGAGTCACTGACAAAAATCATTGCTTTTTCTTGAAACCTTCATGACTCTGTCAAATTAGATGTGGATAGTCGAGTATCTAGTCTTGTGGTCAAGCTACTAAGCTTACCATTCTTGCTGGTGTTTACATCAATATGCACTTGATAAGAGACAATCGCAACGATAGGCTCCACGGATACGTTGAAGAAAAAAGTTGCTTTTCTGTTTTGACAAAGCTGAGTCTTACCCCCACCCTTGTCTCATGTACCTTGCAGCTGCAACGAACCAACAGTGAAACACTGCCCACACCGAGGGAGAACCAAAATGCAGGTTTGTCGGCGCTAATAGCCTGTTCTTCCAAGATGCATACAGCATATGATCGAGACATACGGAGTACAGAGTATACACTTTGGTTTTGACTAGTTATACGTTTCATCTTCTTGTCAGATCAAAAACGATGTGACGTTGAAAGCCATTGGCTTGTTTCTTATTTTTCGGAGCTGTCAAAGAAGGGAAGGGTCTTTGCGCGAGAAAGTCCGTGGGCTTCTGGGCTTAGTCTGTATCTTTGTTTGCTGACGCTTGGAACAGCCATGTGCCATGGATGGAGATGTACAAGTGTAGCCGCAATAGTTGACCGTAATCCCGGAGAAGAAATCTGCCGCCGTGCGCATTGTCATGGTCTTGCAAGGAGTCGACCGTCAGCTGTCACCTGTGTTCCATCAACGTCGATCTGGAACGTCGTTCCTGAGAACCCTGCCCTTCCCCTTTTGCTCGTGATTTAAAGGCAATCCTGGCAAAACGGAACGGCGCCCGCGGCAGATGAAGATGCTCACGCGTATGTACTGCACTGTACCATCGAAATATAGACAAGTAGAGCTAGGCAAGACAGGGAATAGGAAAAAGGGGCTTCCTTGTGGTTCCAGGGTTCTGTGGTTCCGTTCCTGTGTTCGCCGCAACGCCCAGCCCACTGGGACATATCCATACCCATCCCCGAAAGCTCTGGAAAAGAAAGAAGAAGAAAAGACCTTCGAGAAGCTAAGAAGCGAGATACTGGCTGACGGGCTGGCTCCCTGGATATCTCTTGTTGGGAGATCGTGCCTTTGTATTCGTACCATAGCTATGAGCTACGGATACGTATCAGAGTTCACCCACTGACTCGGTAACGGACAGGGTTGGTCTTTTTGGCTTTCCTTTTTCCTTGCTATCCGTACTGTCTTGGTGATTAACGTTAGCTTATAGCCCAGCAAGGTCTGGTTCGATGAATTTGGACTCTTTCAAGTCTAGGTCGGGCGGGTTTTAGCGCACATCATCATATTAGTGCTTGGATAGTCTCGGGCTGGCGTTTTCTGTTCTTCTATCCGTAGTCTTTGCAAGGATTGAGGTGAACATGCGTTCTTTTTTTCTTTCTCGTGTTGCAGTTTGCTAGAAACGTTCTCAAGTAGGTCGGTTTTGGGAGATTCAACTTCAGGTGGTTGTGGTGATGATACCCACTCCATGACTTTCGTCAGACACCCCGTTAGGAAGAGGCGGGCACTAATAAAAGGTGCTCAGGCTACTAAGGTACCTACAGTACCTCCTGAACTGGAGCACAGGTACAACACAAACGTGCGGGCAGCGTCTTGCTTGTTAAAGGTTGTCGGCGACCTATTACATATTTATTATCATCTAGCAAAGAGACTGAAATCTAGTCTTGTTTCTTAAAACTGCTAGTGTAACCCTGGACGGATACGTTCATGTGCATATCCTCCACTCCGACGTTTCAGCAACATTCTTTCGGTCTTGCTCTTGCTTGTGGTGTTCCTGACTGGTTCGTACTAGACTGCCAATGTACTCGTACTTTCTCTATTGGGAGTCGTTAATTAACCCCAGCGACTTGGGTTCTTCCCCCCTGCATCGAACATCCCTGTTATTCCTCCTTAATGCTGGTCCACCATTGGAATTGATAACTCCAAAAGACAATTTGTAGCGAATAGGACCCCGGATTAATGGATCAAGCGTGATGGAATGAAGGCTCTTTGGTGGTCAGAACGCAGGTACATCGACATTGACAGCCCAACTTCTAAGTTAGACTGAAATTCCCCGAGGCGCCGTCAAGAGACGGATTTCTTAGCATCAGCCAACTTTGTCACGTCACAATTCCTCGACCTACAGGCAGCGCCAACCTAGTCAAAACCTTCCAACCCAACCGCCAACTGGTCCAATCCTTTGCGCGTGGCTTTTTTTTTCGACCCATGCGGAAACCCGGCTTCCTTCTACTAACTCCAGCTAGCCTTGATTAGGTGAGAGTTGGTGCATTACGGTACGGTGCGGTAAAGTGCCGTGCGCGTGGTAGGCCAAGAGAGAAAGAGAGAGAGGGTGTGTGAGATACAGAGAGAGTGACAGCTGAACAAAAGCCTTTTCTTTGACTCGACCCCCATCTCGACAAGATGCTCTCACCCTCATTCCCCTCCACGTCTCCTTCTTCCAACGACAATGCTCGTCGTAAGACTCGACGTCGGCCCCATACCGAGTTGAACATTAATACCAATACTTCCTCCCTTGCCTCTCCGTCGCCCAGGGAAAGGGACTCCATTCCTCTACCGCGCACGCCTCCGCCTCAAGACTCAGAATACCGTAGATCTAAGTCGAAGTCAAGACACCAGAATACCAACAACCGGGAGCCTTCCAGGCCACCCGTCTCCAATCTCTACGCGCATGAGTCGTTTCTAGAGAACCCTACTCCTGTCGAGGACGACATGGAGCGCCGCCTACCTTCCTCAAACAACCGCGATTCTCACGACCTTTCGCTCTCTCCACGAAACGTCACCCGAGACTCCCTTGTGGCTAATATGCTCCTGTCTCTTGATCAGTTTTCTATGGCACAGTTGAGCGACAAGTACGGCCCATCATCGTCCACACCCGGATCACGTTCACATACCTTCGACGAGACCTCGTCCCATTCTATCGCAGCCGAGCAAACCAGAAGCTGGGTGGCTTCCAATTCTGTCGCAGCCCCATCCCGGCCCAACGGGCACCAATACTCTTACAGCTCAGACCTTGAAGGTGCAGACGATTCCAGTCGCATATCTAGTCGCGGCCGGCGAAGCAACAGTAGCTCCAATTTTCAGTCCAGCTTCCCACGTCTAAATAGTGTCCGAGAAGGCCACAGAGCAGGCTCGTCGAGAGCCATGCATTCAGGAGGGGGCAAACCCGGTAGCAGAAACAGCAGTATAGCAAGTGTCGACGCTGGCTATGCCCAGGTATTAGGGAGTCAACGTTACGGACGTGGGTTTACACGATCTGCAAGCTTTGACTACGGACCACAACAGCCATCATCTATAGCGCCAGCCCCGTTTGTCGAACCATCATCGTTTCGAGTCGAGTTCCCGAATAGTTACATCGACGACGAGTACGATGCAGCCCCAACCCCCAATGTCCCTGGCGGCCCACGGCGGCAACCGTCGATCCCCACGATGTCCAAAACCGCATCCATACCACCGCCGATACCATCCGCACCTCTCGACCCTCCTACTCTTGATCACAAACGAAGCAGTCGCTCTTTAAAGAGCTCGGCCGGACGCAAAGCTGCCGCTTCGCGGGAACCGGCTCCTGCGGTGCCATCACTAGACCTTGATTCGGCGCCTGCACCCAATGTCGGCTATGGTAAATCAAAGGAGGCCGTGCACAGCGGCCCAACGCCTACATCACATGCAGCTGCACCCGTCAAAGAACGTCCGGGGTTTTTCAGGAGGGTCTTTGGCTCCTCACGTAACAACTCACACAACAACGAATCAGCAAATACCCCAGCACCCCAACTGAACTCTACTGCAGATACCAAGGTGACTGGCAATGCCTCGACGCCACCATCCAGAGATACGTCTTCATCACATTCTCATCATCCCACCTTACAAAAGAAGCCCTCCTCCTTCTTCCGAAGACGTAAGAAGTCTGTCACTGAAGAAACTCCTCCAATCCCAGCAATGCCCACAGCCCCCATACCTACAGCTGTACCAGGCTTAACACCCCAGGAACGAGATTCAAGCTTGCCTCAACACCCTAGTCCTTCCAGCAGTCTACGCAAGGTTATGAACCCGTACATTCGAACTGGTCAGGGCGCCCAAGGGACTTCTGCTTCTCAAGGGCCCTCCCCACTCGCCGATATTTCTAACATGACGCCGGAACGAAACGACAAGACGATGGATCAAGAAGAGTACAAACGAGAATTCTCCCCTGACTATTCGCCCAGTCCCAACGCGAGGATTAGGACAGTCAGATCTGAATCTAATGAGCAACTTTCGAAGCGAAATCAGACAGATGGCACGCCTTCCCGCCTTCCACCAGAGAGGCCTACCAAGACCATGGAATCACGGAATAACTCTTTCCTCAATTTAGATGGACTTAGTGATAACGAAGACGAGAGTGGGATTTTAGGCTTCAGTCTTGGCAACATGTCAACCAACAAACCTCAGCAGTCAGAAAACACCCCAGCCAGGGGTATGTCTGGGAGGGGCCATTCCAGAGATCCTTATCGACTGGAACAGTCTGATTCAGAGGACGAACTGGAACGCGCCAACCTGGCACTGCCTATTGAAGGAGCTCGAGCCCCTAGTCCGGGATCAGCTTCAACTGGGACAGATTATAAGTCTGCTCTCAGCGCTGCTCCTAGTGTGAGAATTGAAAGCTCGGCAGATCCTAGTCCTAAGGTCCTAGGTACCTTCGATTCGATCAAGAACAAGGGTATCGATGAGCCCGAGTTCGTCATTGGTGAACCGACTGAAGATGACCGTCAGAAAGCACAGAAGATCTACGACGGCAATGAGGATTTCATCCAGAAAGGAAAAGCTGCTTCGTTTATGGGTGAAGAGGGCCCGATTCGGCAACGGACGCTGCAAGCTTATATGGAGTTGTATGACTTCACTAGCCAGAGCATTGTTCAGGCCTTACGGCAAGTCTGTGGACGATTGGTTTTCAGAGCAGAGACCCAACAAGTTGATCGTATTTTGGTGGCCTTTTCTAAGAGATGGTGTGACTGCAACCCCAACCATGGGTTCAAAGCAACGGGTAAGTGCCGATCCGTCCTTCCCATCTGCCAAGCTAACTCCCAACAGATGTCATCCACACGATTTGCTACTCGATTATGCTGCTCAATACTGATCTTCACATGGCCGACATTGAACATAAGATGACCCGCAGTCAATTCATCAAGAACACCATGGGGACCATCTTGCAGGCTGTCGATGAAGCAGTACCTGATGCTTTTCAGCGCGCAAGTATCCTTCCAGACAAGAATGGCTTTTCAAACGGCGAGAACCAGCAACAACCCTCCGAGCAGGACAAGAGGTCGTTCAGGAACTCTTTCAGGCCACCAGCTCGTGCCGACTCTGGTACTCTGCCCGGGGAGGGTATTGAAGATTGTGGCCCCTTGGTCAAGTCCCGCTTCAGCGGAACGAGAAAGGCTTGGGAGGAACAGATAGAGACTGTTCTCAAGGGCATCTACAACTCTATCAGAGACGAGCGGCTGCCATTGTTCGGTGCAGAATCTGAAAAGAACGCCAACTTGCAGCCTTCCAATAGCGGCGGTCTCTCTGTGATGGGCATGCTCAAGAGAACCCCGAGTGTCCTTAGCAAGGCTCCCTCGGAAAGCCAGTTGTCTGTTCGTGGTCGCATCAATGACAATGGTCGAGCCAACTCGGCCAGATGGACATCCAAGAGTCGATCCCGGGCTGGCATGAGTCGTACCGGCTTCTCGTCTAGCCGTACGAGCTTCGACGACGGAAACTCGTTGTGGAGTCCTGCGGCCTCCTCAGCTACTTGGAGCCGTCACTCTTTGGGCAGAACCCAAACATCCGTCTCACAGGATTCCTTTGGTTCTGCCCTTCGTGGTGATTACCAGCAATCAATTGGCTTTGCCAATGCATTGAGTCAAGCCATTATCCGGGATGAAGAAGTTTATGGAGATGGTGCCCCATCTATCATGAGCTCAGACATTCCAGCAACACAGCTCCTCGAAGACGAATCGCTCGAACTCGCCGGACCTCCGTGGGTCAAGGAAGGAATGGTTACCCACAAGCATCATCTGGATGGCGTGGACAAGAAGGCCAAAGCCAGGAACTGGTCCGAGGTCTTTGCTGTTATCCAGAAGGGACAATTGAATCTGTTCTCTTTCCAGCCAAACAAGTCTGTCCGTGCGAAGAACCGCGACAGAAACAATCGTGGCGGACCCGTTCTTGTTGGTGGTGGAAACTGGCAAGATAACGCAACAAATCTGGGCTGCTACAACCTTCGACAGACTCTCGCATCCGCCCTTCCACCTCCTGGCTACTCGAGAGCTCGACCACATGTCTGGGCTTTAAGCCTGCCCAACGGTGCTGTTCATTTATTCCAAGTGGGCACACCAGAAATTTGCAAGGAATTTGTTACTACTGCGAACTACTGGAGTGCGCGATTGAGTACCCATCCTTTGACTGGTGGTATAAGTAACATTGAATACGGATGGAGCGAGGCAATCGTTAACAACGCCTTGGTATCGATTATCAATGAGACGGCCCCAGGCAAGACCTCCCGTCCCGGAAGCAGCGCAGCACAACACCACCACCGAAGATCGAGCGCCAACAGTGGAAGCTTCCGAGGATCAAGCTTTGATCAAGTTGCGGGTGCTTTTACCAACAATAGCGGACGTGGTAAACTGCCCGGCGATCGCATTCACATTGCAGAATGGGCGCCTCCGACCCAGAGTATGCGCCCCAGCAACCAGCCAGAGGCCGAGCAACTTCAGACTTTGGATGCATACGTCAAGGGGATTGAGGCAGAGCTTCAAACACATAATCGACTCCGTAGTCCTATGCTCTTGGCATTCACCCCTAGAGGCAGCAATGCTGTCAAGGCCATGGCCAACTGGGAGCGCAAGAGCGCATATCTACTCCGCGAAATCGTCAAGTTCACAACTTATGTCGACTGTCTTCAGCAAGCTGAGTCAAGGAAGCAAGAGATTTACCACGAGAGAGACCTGGCGCAACGAGCTGCGCGAGGCGAACTCAGCGATGGCGATATGGACGTCAGTGGAGACGAAGGAGATGTAACACTGAGACCCTAAGAGGTCCATGTACGAACAAGCATACATACGCATCGGCATTTTTTATTATCAAACGTACGCTGCATATTAGTCACCGGCGTTGTTGTTTTCTACTTCATAATTTTTCCTCACGCACGATTACCCAAACATAATACCCAAACGTGTGGTTTATGAATACTATTTTACTTTTACGGTGTACAAAACGTTATGGTAGCGAATAGGAAGATGGGGATGAAGACGAGGGCGTTTCATTGATGCCACAGTTTTTGGATCTGTATACATTAATACTCTTCTTTTGTAATGATACTGCCATGATATATGAATATATCACTGTATATGAGGATGGCATGCTTTGTTTAAGTGTCTTACCGCCGATTGTGCTGAAATGAGGTGAAGTTTGAGTAGACTTGGGTTGACAAAATATCTTGAGGGATAGCATTTTCCAGCAATGGTTTGATAAACCAGCTACCTAATTAAGCATATCTTTGTTCTCTGATACTCCAAGTCACTATTTTAGCAGACTTCCTAATTGAGTGTTGAGATAACAGATCTACAGGCACTTTTGAGCCTAACTATCTAGGTAGTTAGTCCAAGACAAAGGTCATGAGACATCTTGCCTAGACCAGCAATCTCTATATGCAGATAAGTCATGTTTTGAAAGGACTCAAAGCTATTAACTACTGTGTTGGATCCTGCAAGATATGTTTCCTGAGCTTGTGTACTATTTATTTTTGGTTTATTTGTCATGTGATATGTAGTCCTTCTAGCAAGCGAGCATGCCATACATCGGTAGATATGCCAAATCACAAATTCTATTCAGATCTGCTCGCATGATAGCATTTCCCCCACGAATACCTACTATCACTTGTCCCAACTCCGCGCCAAGGATCCATGTCTCACGTCTCGGACGCAAACTTCCCCAAACGGCAGGTTTACAACTGCTCGACCCCACAACTTGGCTCTCCATGCAGGAATTCCGCATGTCGATCGCCGGCACTACCTTATCAGCGTGGGAGCGTCGCACCCTTTGACTGGACCCTGAGTCTCCAACCCGGCACTAGCACGTGTAACGAATGGACGCGCGACATCTGCCGGTGCAGCGATACCATCAGCGCTGGTTGATGCTCATGCCCTACTCGCCTATCACGATGCCTCGTGCCTGAGAGATCAGCGGTCTTGGATTCCCAGAAGAGGAGATATGTCTTGTTATGCGCCGGATGTTCGTCCAACAAGGAAGGAGGGTGAATGCGTAGTCTCTTGTGCGTTCTCCGAAGAAGATATACGGGCTGTGAGATGGGTTGGAGAAGTGCATCTGGAGTTGACTGGTATAAAGAGACAAGTGCAGTATGTCTGATACTGCTCACTCTCTGCATCTCACTCTTCTTTAGCATCCTCTCCCTCCAGTCATCTCTTTTGTGTCTTCTCTCTCTTTGTCCAGACAATTCAAGATGAAGTTCTCCCTCGCTGTCCTCCTTCCTGTCGCTGGTGTCTTGGCTGCGCCTACACCTGTAGGTTGTCACCCTCATTGGACTCTCGTCAAGCTTCTAACATGTCCCAGCCTGGAATTCCTAGCGACTCAACTGCCCGGTCGCTTCTGAGTGGCCTCACTGTCTCTGCTTCTACCAACACCGGCACTTACGACAGAGATCTCTTTCCTCACTGGGAGACCTATGAGGGTACTTGCAACACTCGGTAACTACGCCCACAACGACAAGAGAAAGAACAACACTGACGCCGTTCACAGGGAATTCGTCTTGAAGAGAGATGGTACAGGCGTAGTGACCAACTCTGCGTGTACCGCCACGTCTGGCACATGGAAGTCGCCGTACGATGGAGCTACCTGGACACAGGCCAGTGACGTTGACATTGACCATATGGTTCCTCTGAAGAATGCCTGGATTGTACGCTCCCAAACAAACTCTTGCAGCTTTCGTCTTTCTTACAGATACTAACATGTCGATAGTCTGGTGCTGCGTCTTGGACCACTGCAAAGCGAACCCAGTTCGCCAACGACGTAACAAGACCTCAGCTGTGGGCAGGTACGTCACACGAGTCACCGGTTTACAGAGCAATAGAGAGATTCTAACAATTCTTCCAGTCACCGACAACGTCAACCAGTCCAAGAGCGACAAGTCCCCCGATTCGTGGAAGCCTCCCCTGACCAGCTTCTACTGCACCTACGCCAAGAGTTGGATCCAGGTCAAGAGCTACTGGCAGTTGACCATCACAAGCCCTGAGAAGTCTGCTCTCAGCTCTATGCTTGACTACTGCTAGGTTCGTCCACGATAGAGATGATGGCCCGAAAGTTAAGGAGTTGGATATGAGTTGTAGTGTATATATTGATTAAGATATTATATGATTCTCTTATAAGCGTTCTATCGTCTACGCTATTTAGAATATATTTTTTTTGTTTTCTTTCGTATAGAGTCGCGCATCTATCGTCCTAGTTCGTCTGGTCTTTTGGAGATGCACGGATATATTACCTACTATAGAATACATTTCTGGTCCCGTTTATCGAATGCTCTGCACCAGGCAAAGCGCATACTCAATTCAAGGAGCATGTGGACTTATAACAAAAGACATTAAACTCTGTCAGTAATATCAGTGTCTATGTAACAAGTTGTGCATCTGCACCGTGTTGAGCGTCATTCATCAGTACCCTTGATATGGCTCAAGCATTACATTCCAGGAGTCATGCACCGTGGTCAATTGCCACAGTTAAAACCTTTGGACCATTCACAGTCATTCACAGTTAGATCAAAAGGACACAGGCGGGGGGTGCTCTAGAGCTTTTCTTTCTATCTATCGTTGTTATACCATCTTTTTACATGCCTCGTACATCATTAAATAGAGAGTTTCCTCATCTGCGACAATATTCGCAATCGTACCCTTATGCGGCCGGTCTTGTTACGGCCTCTCGCTTGCCCTTATTGACTGACCCCATCATCGATGAAAAGCACAAACGGAACAAAAAAAGAAGAAAGATAAAAACCGATCCATCTATGCAGTGTTCTCTACTCTGCTTTGCATCCGAGCCTCAGTTGACTCGAGAACGTCGGGCAAGTTCCTCATCAGCCCAGGCCTCAATCTCTTCCTGGGTAATTCTGTCCCCCGGATTCTGACGGGCCGCGATCAGACCAGCGCGCTCTGCGGCATGAGCAGCTTGCTCCCTGTTCATTTCCGACTGGCTCTTCTGGATAAAAGCCGTATTGAAAGGCCCGGGCAGGGCGTAAGGGTGGTCTGCTGGGAGTTGTGCCGCATGAAGGTTGTCAAAGGGGAAATTGACAGATGCGAAGGTTGGAGCCTCGGTGTGAGCCATCTCAGCGGGATGCAGTCGACCACCAAGTTGATTGACCAGTCTCTTGAAACGGGTCCTGCCAGTGGCCCGATCGGCCATCCATTTGATGGAATGGACGAACTGTCGGGCGATTGGGGTTGGGAATGTGTTCACATCCAGGTTGATATCTGCATGGTACTCGGTGATCATCTTTTCAAAGAGATTCTCAAGGGGCTTACTACCACTCTCGATATGATAGTTGACTATGGCTTTGGTAATGTAACCTAGAACGGTGTTACCGCGACAGTCACAGCGGTTGATCGTGAAGACGATAGACCCGAAACCCCAGGCCCTGGACCAGCGCTTCTCATAACGCGCGATGTCCTCTATGTTTTTTTTAATTACACGGTACTGTCCATTCCAATCCGCAAGAATGAACTTTGCCATCATTAGCATCGGATGGCTGTAGGGCGCCATAGTCTGTGGCATCATCGGGTTCATTCTGTAGTCGAGGAGGGTGCTCAGGAGACGTGTAGCTCCAGCTGCGGCGGCTTGAGGGGTACGACCATGTCTGCCTTGCAAAGATTGCATGAATGCATAATGAAGTGGGTTAAAACCTCTGTTGTCAGTGAAATAAGCTTCCCGATCATTCATTGTGCGCTGGCGGAGGAAGCTAGCAAGCACACAGTGGTTGTTTGCCAGAACCGCGACATGGTGGATAGAGCATCCGTACTCGGTTGTGGGGATTCCTCTCAACCCGGGATATTGCTCGAGTACTTTGTATACCCGATCCCTGCTGGCTCGGGCGGGGACGAGAAGAAGGAAAAGATGTACGAGTGTCATCTTGCACTCAACGAATGTGGGTGGTCCAGGATGCAAGGCCATGGGGTATACGAATTTCCCTACGAAAGGATAATCTTCTGGCCAAAACTTGGCCAAAACCTCACAGGTATGGTACTTCTTGTTGATCAAGCATGCCAGGTTGGGTGCCCATTTGGCGTTGCCGAAGACACTATGGAACTGAGGAAACGAAGTAGAGAGTTTGCTCCGCGTAGCGTTTGACAGAACCGCCGGGATGTTATGGCCATAGGTCCACGTTGCACCAAGTTCGTGCAGTTTTTCAATGGTGTCATACATGTCACGAATAGCAGCAACGTGAAGCATGGTATAAGAGCATCTTTCTCGTGCCGGATTGCCTCGAGGGTCCGGAGGGTCCCGAGTGACAAATGAGACGAACTCTACGTCGACCCATGGCTTGAGAAGCTCCTGAGGGTAATTGTCCAGGATACTGGCAGCGACATGATCATCGCGATTGATAGCATACTTGAGACCTCTGAGTTGATGATCATTGACATCCTGGGTGTACAGGAAGACTTTGGTGGTAGTCCAAAAATACTTGCAAGTCGACCCGAGATTGACCAGGCTGCGCTTGTTGCGATATGTCGGCCTGCCTTCAGTTTTCTCGCCCAGGGCCTCAATGAACATATGAGTGAGCTCTGGAAGAAAAAGAGCCTGGGTTTGAGAGTCTAAGGCTTTGGGTTTGTTGCGCAAAACCAGCGATGAGCTGGGAAGCTCGTTGTTGGAGTCGTCAGAGTCTGACATGACGTCGGGCTCAGGGCTTGACAGGATGAAAGCTTTCTTTTGGTATTCAGAGACAGTTCTCGATAGAAGAGAGTATGTAATGACGGGGGAAATATTATGAATAGGGTACGATGATTAGGGGGATGATGAGTAGGGGTAGGGATGAGTTCAGTGTGAGCTCAGGTGGAATTTTGTGACAGGATGGTGGGAAGCTCGCAGTGGCGAGAAAGGGATGAAAGCAAAGGAAGGGAAGAAACAGATGATATATCAAATACCCTTACGCGGTGTTTCTGCGAGCACGTAGAGCGTTTTGTACTCGGGAGATTTTGGTGTTTTGGTGGCGGGGAGAAGAAGGAAAGGGAGTGAGAGAGGTCGAGCGGGAGATTTGCTTCAGCACCACCACCAGAAAATCAGGTTGCCACGGCACCGTATACAAACAGAACCACATCACCATGGAAGTCTAGAAGATTCCCCGTGACCTTTATGGCACTGGCCCTAACCAGAGGGGGTGCTCTGGTGAGTTACGAGTGCCTACTGCCTGGCAGTCCCTATGCAGCCTGATCCTATTATACACTGGCACTGACAATGGCAAATGTGCTCCCTCAAGGGCGAGAGACCAATAGATTCCAGCTTCCCTTGACGAAGTTGAGGCAGTAAATATGTATCGTGGTTCAATTCGTATAACTATAGTCCAGTTCCCATCTGCAGCACAAGTGTATCACGTCCAAAGCCTTGCCATATTGAAACTATCCCCTGACAAACTGATGAAATGCTTGTCGAGTAGAAGTGCCATGCAGTTTACTTGTTCTTTCATTCTCGTCACGATATATATGCCTCGGTCATATATTGTAATGCAAAGTGGCAGAGGCATGGCCCGCATCCAGGCGTTTGGTATCCCACCACTCGAGAGTGGGGAGCTCGACTGGCAACCATGACACCGAAACAGCATCTATCCCCTCCATCTAGAAGTACTTAATTATGTCCTACAAGGACACGACACGAGTTTTGCTACAGAATCATCAAAATGCGATTTCCGGTTCAGGGGCTGGACGTCTTTTGACACTCGAGCAATAGTTCGTAACTACAAATATTACTAGAGTTTTAGTAGCAGTATTATACTATAAAATGACCCTGTATACTATTCTATATTTCCTTTTGTCTTCAAAAAGAGTCGAAATCGTGCAATCAGTCGCCCTACGTAGGCTTGATGAATCACCAAAGCAAACACGCGTCCATTTTCTGAGACCAAGCTTCCCCTGCTTACCCTTGACAAACTCACCCATAGATCAGTCTGACAAGTGTTTTGCATGCGAAAAGCCTTGGAATAGTTTAGAGGGACTCGTTCGACTCTGTCGTTGGATTGGTTCTGTACACGGCTTGATTCGCGAAGCCAAAAGAAGCTCCTGAATCGCCCCAGAGGCACTTGCGCGTCTAAAAAAAGACTTGAATGGATCTATATAATAAATGTACTAACATCCTTCAAATGGCCAGTCTGCAGCGCATAATAGTTCTCGGCAAGGCTCGGTGTTGTATTAGCCAGAGGGATCAACAGTGTCGGGCCAGGCTCTACGGGCCGTTGAAGCAGAGGCACCGTTCTAGAGTTTGTTTCGATACAATTCGTTTCGTGCATCGACGTGACTCGGGATGCCAAGTATCCCATTTGATGGGAGCTTTGGGATGGGTTGGGGAGAATAGAAAAGGCTGCGGGCGTCGCCATCTAGTCAGTGACAGTAAGAAAGACATCACGAGTAACAGGATCCTAAAGAAACGTATCGCAGGTTCTGCTTACTGCTTGTAATCACAGAGTTTTCCGAGTCGTTGATAATCCTGTCTGATAAGTTCTGTCTGCGAACCATAATTCACACCTATCGCATCAGCAAGGCGCAGGTTTCTTGTCAAGTCCTGTAAAAGAGATTATAGTCATAAGCATGATGACGGTTCAATACCAATGGACACGGAATGTATCAAATAGATGGACAAGTATTGATCTTGAGAAAGATGGGGTGCCCTTCCGCTCTTTTCGAAAGACACAGGAGGCCATTTCAGTCACTAAGCACCCTGAACAAGCCCGGGAATGTTCAACACCATAAGAAAGAATGATTGGGAGAGCATTTGAGGTTGTTCCGATATTGAACAAAGGCTTTCCCGGTTGGTTGTATGCTGAGTGGGTGGAAGAACAAGCCCGTACCTGCATTAGGTGGTGGTTAGTCGTTGTTCGCGCAGGTGGTAGTGGAGGCTCTGCGTTGGTAGGCAGGTATGCTCCTGGGCTTCCACACCACGCCAACCAGTCCATACAATAGAGCATATGAGTACCTACATACTAGACCCAAAAGTTCCAACTTTACTCTCTACATCCTCGAAATTTTGTTGGGTCTCTTCTTTCTGCGTTACAAGGTCAATAATACCGATTGCGCTCTATCAAGTTTACGACAAGATGTCGGTTGGTCACCATCTCTTTACTTTCGCCCTCACCTATCACTTCCATAGCCGTCCTTGGAGTTTCTGACCCTACAGACAGAAGAAACATCCGAGTCTACCTCAACTACCTTGCCCATGGCTCAGGTACAGAAAAGTCCGATGTCCTTGGTGCTATCTTCTTTGGCGGCAAAGAGTCGTCTTTACCTCGAAGGACGATACATTCGGCAAATGACCATAGGGATCAGATGCCTATCTGCTTCTTTCCTCGCCTTGTATATAGTCGGCCACGTCTTGGATTGGCGTTGCGCTTCTCTTGAATCCATAGTTTCGCGCTCTTTCCGATACTCCGGCTAGACACTCTCCTTGACCAGAAAGTCGCCCGTGGGAGTTGATCCAGGTCGGTCTAGGAGCTCCTGCTATCGAGACTACCATGTCTTTTCAGCAGAACATGAGACCAGTGCTCCATCTAGACGCACGCTAGAAAGGACCACGAAAGAAACTTCACCAAGTCTCGTTACTTAACCTACCACGACTGGTCTGTAAACGCTGCAGTTGAAAAGAGCTCAAGGCTATCCAGGTCAGATTGCTACCCAGTCGAGGAGTCATTCACTAATCATTATCCCTATAGTCGAACAATCTTGGCATTTGTGGGATCCCAAAAAGAACATGATCTAGATCGTCCTTTGTTAGCCCCCGAAGTTACCCTTACGTCGTCCTTAAGGTACTAGAAAGCTTAGCCGCCAGAGATTCCAGAGAAGAAGTTGTCAGGTCAATTTGTGCCATACAGACCAGGCTTGTAGGTTGTTTGCTGTTACAGTTGGAGTTCAGATGCTAACTTTTCTCTTGTCTACTAGGTTCAAATAGTGCCAGGTTGTGATACAATGGATGATCCGAAACCATAGCCACAGAGCAGGTCTTGCCCCTGAGTGCCATTCTTTTCCTATGCAGGACTAAGAATACCCAGTCTTGACGCTGCTTGAGCCTCAAGATGGGGACATGCATCCACCAAGACCACTGGGCATCTCAAGGGCGGTTGGCGGTCTTGCCCCTGGGGACTTTCTTTCGTTCGTCCGTGACCCGAAGTTCCATCTCGACAACCTTGGTCAGGAAAGAGGGCCTGGATAAATCAACAATAAAGTCCTTCTCCAAACTCGATGGAGTATTGATGCAACGACAGCCAGAGGATGATCTCGACAAGAGAACACCCAAGACCTATTGGTCAACCACACTGTTATTAACTACATCTCAGCACCATAGTCAGTGATGGTCTATTGTTACTACACATATATTGAGCCAACCCTGCCGTTCCTAGTAGCAAACTCCCTCAGTCAGACTAGTGACCGACATTCGCTGCCATTCGTGCTCTTATCGTTCAGTAGTTTCCAAGTCCCCTTGAAGAAACTCAATGTTTGACGATCATCCGTACTGTACGGCCCCATCCAAGTCGCACAATCGTCAGAGATACGATCCGAGCCTTCGTATCTTCTTATACACGTGTTTCGGCTCTTTTGTCCCTCGTTTAGCGGTGGGACTAGATGCAAGTAAGACAGCATGGCATCCATAACAAGGAGGCTGACTATACCATCTGTTCCCAAACTAACAGGATGCCACGCTTAGAGCGTCTGGTTGACCTGAGACGGCGAGCACGAGTCGAACTCGACAGTCCAGGCACAGGCAACGTATGAAGCCAGCACGATAGGGAATCTTTCGCTTCTTCTGTCCATAGCATATAAACCGAGTATTCAATCTTTCACCTTTTGGCATGTACGGGAACGCTGATTGAGGTTGCCAGTATTTGTTCCTGGTTAGCTTGACATATTATCAAAGTTGATGTTCGCACTTTCCATGACATGGCTCCGCTGTGGTTTCCAGCTATTACTCTTGATACACAGTATACTAATTGGATCTTCTGGTAGGAGTACGTATAACCAGTGACACCCTCCCAACTCCGAGACAGTCTTTGATTTTCGCTATTTCAATGTCGTGTTCCAGCAACCACCCCATAAACACCATGAGGTCGCCGGACCGACTAAAAACTTCTCGCGGTGAAGGAGGAGAGAACTTCATGTCGGTTGTGTCGCCTTGGATTATAACAATACTGGATCAATGCATACAGATCGACAAAGACCACAACTCAAGCCCCTCAATCCAGCGCCCATTCGCTTGGCACAAGCAATTAAAACCCAATAGGACTGCCCGTAGTCAATCTAACTGTCCGAAAACTATGTCTACTGATATGGTAAGCCCATATGAGCAGCGAAAACAGCTTCTATTGGTTATTCAACAGAGGCTCTAACACATGTGCTTACAGGCTCACGATCGACCATCATGATGAGGTTGTCGCCACCTCCGCACTTCCAATGTCTGAAGTCGCCTGTTTGGTTCCATTTGAGGAATTTTGGATTGATTGACTGCCACCTCTTCCCTTCGTGGTTTTCACACAATATTTGCCCACCAAGTATCTTCGATATCACTAGTATGATGATTTGTGATGTCACACAGTACAGGGTGGTCCCGTGGCTGAATATGGTGGGCTAGCTGGTATTCTCATGATTACAATATCTTCAAAGAACTCTCCTGACTGAAAGACATCTATAATAGTTTCTTAAAAGAGTTCTTGCAAGCGAATTCGATTTCGAGACTGGACGCACTATCTCCGAACCCGAGCAAAGCTATTCAACATGGAACTGTCAACGATAGAACAACTCAAGGCACGCGTAACGCCCTTCAAATCAATATCTGAAGACTCCGATACTATCACAAAGTACTTTGACAGTTTTGGCGACTGCAAGGTCTTACTTATAGGTGATGCTTCTCATGGAACATCTGAGTTTCACTCTGTTCGTGCCGAAATCACCAAGTACATGATCGAGAACCACAACTTCAACATCGTTGCAGCGGAAGCAGATTGGCCTGATGCCGAGCATGTAGACAGATATGTCAGAGACCGTCCAGGTCCAGGGCAAAGTGCAGTGGAACCAATACAGATGGCGGAGAAAGAAAAAAGGGAGCCACCATTCTTACGTTTCCCAACATGGATGTGGCGCAACGTGGAAGTTCAAGACTTTGTCGAATGGATGCGGTCTCACAACTCTGGTCTTGAAGTCACAGAAGCCGTTGGGTTTTATGGGCTTGATCTCTACTCAATGGGGACGTCGATGAAAGCAGTCATCGACTATCTGGACACTGTTGACACGGACATGGCAAAAGTGGCGAGGGCGCGGTACGTCAACCTAATGGACTGGTTGAAAGATCCTCATGAATATGGACTAGAGTCGTTGGGAATGTCTTTCAAGGGATATGAGGACGATGTCGTTACAATGCTCAGGGATCTCCTGAAGAGACGGATCGAATACTCTGCAGCACTTGACGGTGGTGTTGAGTTCCACAGCGGAGAGCAGAATGCCAGGGTTGTGAAAGGCAAGTTGAATTTCCCACGTCTTTTTCTCCATTTTTAGTAAAGGACTGACTTGTTCATAGATGCCGAGCAGTATTACAAAGCTATGTATCGAGGACAAGACAAATCTTGGAATCTACGAGCTACGCACATGTTTGAGACTCTCAAGAGAGTCCTTGAGCATCGGGGCGGAGGTTCCAAGGCCATTGTCTGGGCGCACAACAGCCACATAGGTGATGCTCGCGCCACAAGTATGAGCTGGGCTAGTCACGAACTCAACGTTGGGGAACTTTGCAAGCGGGAATTTGGAGACGACGCTCTTAACATTGGTACAGGAACGAATACCGGTACTGTTGCTGCAGCCCAGAGTTGGGAGAGCGACATGAACATCATGAAAGTCCAACCGGGGCTCCCAGGTAGTTACGAAGATCTCATGCATACGACGGGTATCAGTAACTTTGTCTTGGATCTACGGAAAGGGAAATGCGATAAGAAACTACGGGAGGCGCTGTGTAGGCAACGACTGGAGAGATCTATCGGCGTGATATATAAACCAGAGACGGAGAAGGCATCACACTACTCGCATGCCATTTTGCCGGACCAGTTTGATGGATACGTCTGGTTTGATGAGTCGAAACATGTTGGAACATTGGAAGTTCACCAACCTCGATCGCCGCTGGAGTACCATGAAACTTGGCCATTTGGGTTATAGTCGTCTTTTGAAGACAGAATATGAAAAAACAACCGCATGTGGTCCGATACTGGGCATTTTGTCCTACTGAAATACAAACATATACTCGCGCCATTCGCATCTGCGCGCTTATTCAATATCCATTACGACGCGAACTTTCTGCTGATGCATTTTAGAAGAATGTTACATGAAGCTGTAAAACTTTGCTACGCAGACTCACGACACAGAAAATATTATACTTATCACTGTTAATATCTTACCTTTAGATTCGCCATTTTTAGCACATTCTACCAAGTAAATGTAAAATGGCCATAGCAAATGTCGGATGTCTTGTCAAGTCGTGTCAGAAATATTTCATAAAAGGCACCTTGGAGTCTCACCATTTGATCCATGGGACTGACTGTCTTGACAGTAAGCGTAGTGTCGTGATCTCATTTCTCGCCTTTTGGCTCAGAAGCCAAATGTCCCTACTTTCCTCCCCCCGTTGTTGTAAGAAATCATGATTAGCAGCCCCTCAGGGAAAAAACAAACGAATCCAACTCCGAGTCCACTCCCAAAAGTCCAACTGGCTTCCACCTCATAACTAGTACCTGTGTCGGGTGGAGTAGTCCTTGGGACTGACGACCAGGCCACGTCCCTTCTTGGCACCTCGGTACACCGTCTCGAAAATATCAATGAGCTCCTGCTTGTCCTCAAGAACCCATTTGATCTTGTTGTTGTCACCGGTACCCAAGTCAATCATCATGTGCTTGTTTCGGAAGAAGAACATGAGGGAGCACGGATCGTAGAGTTCGTACATCTGGTTAAAGTCGGGGACCTGGTCGATGTCGCAGAGGTAGATGACAGCGAAGTTGCGGACCTTGTCGGCGATCTTGTAGAGGACTTCATCTTGGCGCATGCAGTCTGGATCCCAGTCGCGGCCGAAGCGGATGACGACGAGACGGTCTTCCTCTGGAGGATATGTTAGCAAGGGGTGTATGCATTTGAAGATACAAAGGTGTTTGTTTACCTGAGAGGATGGCTTGGTCCACGTGCCAGCCGGTGTTGAGATGAGGAAGAACGACGGAACCCATGTTTTTTCTTATATTTTTCTGGAGAAGAACTTGCGGATGCGTATGCAAAGAACCGTATGTTGATGCTTGTAAGCGTGAAAAGAGCTTGTGGTGATTTCTTTTGGAGGATGGAAATAGAACCATGATGAAGGCGGCATATAAGGTGGGTCCCTATCAAAAGACTTGCTAGCCTGATTTGGTCTGAGGTGAACAAGCCTCACCTTGATTGAACATCAAGCTCACCCAAAGAACAACCATAGATAGACATACACATGCGTGAAACAATAGTATTATACACATTTACTATCTGTGATTTCTCTAGGCTTTTTTTGTATGAAGACTTAATCCAACTCCTCCTATAATCTATGATTCATCATACTCATCAATAACACTCCTTGGCTTGGAATATTGGCCCAAAGGCTCAAACTTTAGGTGCTCAAACCCAAATGCATCCGGTCCTCCAATCTTGATTCCTCGCTCTGACCCAGTCCACCTATCACTCGCGGCTATTCCCAGCACAACAACAAGCAATCCATATCTGTACTCCGGTGTTCCAACAGCTTCTCCATTCTGTGCGTCGATAACACAAACGAGGTCAGGGACAATGGCCAGAACATCCTCTTGAAGCTCCTCCTCGCGATCAGGATGAACCTTGAGGGCAGCGATGTTCTCGTTCTTGAACGGAATCTTGACTATACCCTTGAACTGTTGCTCTGAGACTTCTCCTGAGGCTGCAATCGCTTCATCCCGAACATCAGCACCTTCAACGAGACACTCGCCATAGACATGCCCGTTTCTCAACGACCTCTTCACGCCAATGATTTTACCCTTCCACAACACTTTACCCGCTCCAGGACCACCACACTCATCGATGATGGTCTCGGCAACATTGTCCACGCGGTTTTCCTTACGTGCTCGAGCAACTGCCCGCCCAATCCTCCACGATTGAGAAAGCGTGTGTTCGATGGCCCATCTCCTGGTCTCAGCTCCTGTAACTGGAGCGTCTGCAGCGCCTACCTGGGAACCCATCTCGCTCAGGGCAGAGCGTATGATGCGCTCGACGGCCTCGTCGGAGGATGCTTTTGGCATGACGAGAACATTTCCGTTTCCGTCGCTCACAGCGATGGGCGACCAGATAGTCTCCCTTTCTTTGAAAACCACGGGCGTCGTCTGCCATTTTGTGGGATACGCTCTGCCCATCCAGTCTCCATCCACTGTAGGTATATCCATTTGATCGCTTGAGCCAAGCAGCAGTCCGCTTAGACCATTAGCTCCTCCAACTTCGACAGAGATCATGTGAGTGGCTGACGTGTTGCACATCTTGTACAGTTCCTGCTGTGCCTCAAGAAGTTCATCGCCTGCAAGCTTTTCGATTGCAACGGTAGGACTTCCTGCTCCACCACCACAGCCAACTCGTGCATCGTCAGGTAGGTCTTCAGGGTTGACCACTCTGACTGTCGCTCCATTGCGCAGCTGGGTTCGGAGTCGAATCATCAGGCCGTAAGGACTACCGCCACCTCCTGTGCCAAGGATGTAGCAGCCTATTGCGATCCATGAAACATCCCTCTCTGAAATATACCACGTTCGCTTTCTCACGTCAGGCCGGTATGCCAGTATATCGAATTCCTCGTCGTCTTTTGTATTACGCTTCGAACCTTGGTCTTTGGCACTCTTCTCGTAGCTTTCCATCTCCTGGTGCTCCTCGAATTCTTCCTCTATTTCAGGTACAACAATTTCTTTCGAGAAGTCAAAGTCTCCCGTGGCTCGCACGACGAATCGAGTCTTGTCAGCAATATACTATAAAGTAGTTAGCAAAGTGTTGAACGAAACTTATGGTGAAACATGCTTGGAGGGGCAGGACTTCTTTTTCGACAACAGTGACAGTTGATCGAAGAGCCCCGGCTTTGACGGTCTTCTCCACAGCTTCTTGGCTAACTCCCTCTAGGAGTTCGTTCGCAGACTTCTCTGCTGTCGACTTTACTGTGTCCACGACAGCACTAACTCTCGCCATAGCAGCACCAATAGCATTGGCAACTTGTGACCACTTGGGTTTGAGAACCTTGCTCGCTCCCTTGAGCTCATCGGGGGCGATGACGGCTCCGCCTCCTACAAGAATCACAGGGATATCCTGAGGTGACGTCTTCATTGTATCTATAACCTTCTCCAGCTTGTGCTTAATGGTCAATCTGACCCTTTCAAGCTCATCCTCGGGAATGGTGTCTTTCAAAAGGGCTGCATCTCCAATCTCTAGACCTGGATTGGCAAGAACTGTACAATCCGTCGTTGTAAGAACTTTTCCACCAAAGACGACAGCCTCCTGTGTTAACTTGTATCCGACACTGTCGGGTCCTACTGAGATGCCGTTATCTCTCCGTACAATAGAACCTCCACCAAGACCGATGCTCTTGATATCAGGGCACGAAAAATTCATACGAACACCCGATAGGTCGCTATAAGCTGCTTGTTGACGAGGAAACCCGTTTTCCAGAAGAATTCCAACATCTGATGTGGTTCCTCCGATGTCTACCACCATCATGACCTCGTCAAGCTCGTTCTGCACTAGGAAAGCAGCTCCTCTCATGCTGTTGGTAGGACCACTGGAGAACGTTCGGATAGGCAGGCGGGCAGCTAGTTCGCCAGAAAGCACAGTACCATCATTCTGGGTGATAAAGACGGGGCAGTTCAAATCCAGTCGCTGGACAGGTTCGTGGAAAGATCTGATTGTCTTGCGGGCAAAGGGTAGAATGGAAGCGTTGAGGATAGCTGCGTTCTCTCTCTCAAGGAAGCCTAGATTGGCGACTTCCTTGGAGCACACGACATCGCAGCCGGGTATCTCACCCTTGATGATGTCTGCAGCTCTCTCTTCTTGTCTTTCGATTGTGTCGATGGGGCTGAAGACACCAACAACCACCACGCTCCTGATTCTCTTTCCTTTGATGATGGCACATTGTGCCTTGATCTCATCTTGGTCGATGTCAGATATCAGCCGGCCATCAACTTCCAGTCCGCCCTTCACCAGAGCATGGTGTCCTAGGATGAGCTCCTTCATATCGCTGGGCCAGTCGATGCATGGCAAGTTGTGTTTAGAGAAGGGTCCACAGAGGCGGATAACAGCGACTCGGGATAGTCTGGTGGCGTCTCTTTCAACGACGGCGTTGACAAAGTGTGTGGTTCCAATGGTCACACTGGCGACTTCGTCAGGGCTGATGGAAGCCTCACTGAGCATTTTGGTGAGGGCATTGTTGATGCCAACACTAGGATTCGTGGTCGTTGGTTCTTTGTGCCATACGATGATGCCGCGATCAGGTCCTGAGGTTTGCAGAGGATCAATGAGGACGCCGTCTGTATTTGTTCCACCGACATCAATACCAACTCGAAGACGGCGTGCTGCTGTAGTAGCGGCCATGATGTATACGTCAGTGGGATGACCTCGCCTTGCAGTGCTCTTACCACGATGAAGTGATGTTCTCAAGATGGAGGAATATTCAAACCCGACATCCAGTCGCTGTACCTGTAAAATAGAAGCCAAATCTTGTAGTTGACTAGTGATCCTGATTACCCCGATGCCGGCGAATGAGCTTCGCACAAAAGAAGCTGTGGGGTTTTGACTGAAGGATCAACGATTTGGTGTTGATCATCTTGTCTGAGATAAGATTCTTATCAATCAGATGCGTTTCTAAGAATACACACCTCAATAGATGACACAACTTTGGTTACAATAACATTCTGAGGCAACTGTGAAACTACTACAACACTTGGTCGCCCAATTACCCTACACCACAAACAGCCACCAGCTTGTATCCGTCAGCCATGAAAACCTTGACAGTTATTCGACGCAACCGTTGACCTATCTGTAAAGCAAGCCATTTCACTCACATTGCAAATATTGGAGTTTGATCAAAACGTGATTTTTTATTCATACAATGATTACCATCAATCCTATCTTCCATGAGGTTCCATCGAGCTGCTTAACAGATGCAACCCTAACTATCCCCGACGACTCTCTATCCATGCCGTCCCTTACTAATGAATAAAGCTTCCATAATATACTAGAGCCTATATGCTGTCCCCACGGCCTCGCCCTTCAGGATGCTATACCCCGTTAGGAGAAAGGGATAAAAGAAGAAGAAAAATAAATGCCTCTCATGGGAGAGTCATGGAATCTTGCATATTCCTCGCGACGCCCTTAACGCCAAGTCTTTGTGTGTATACACCTCTCCGAGAGTCACTTCGCATGGAATCTCTGCGGAAGATTTGAAATAATAATGAGTCTCATGCAATCGTTGTCCCTGTATGCCAGTTTCCGTGCTTTCGTCTATAGCCAAATAATCGCTTGAACGTGCTTAAATCTCGATGGTCTTCATTGGTTCATCCACCAACTCAGGCTTCTTGCCATTCGCCTTTGGCGATGGCTCTTCCTCCACCTTAAGGAGATCGGATTCCACACGGGGGATGCTGCTAACATTGGGGGTCTTGCTGTCTTGGCTCTGCCGAGGAGTTTCGACCTCTACGAGCTTCTCCGGTTGGATGTATGCGTCGGCCAGCTCGGGGATTGCGGTTTCTTCTGTTACCCGACTCAGAGGTGTCGCTTTTCCGTAACCAGGCCCGGCACCGGGTCTGGGGCTGGCCAAAGGAGACGAACCGCTCAGACGCTGCATAGATCGACCTCGGCCCTCACCCTCGCCACCACTGCCGTAAGGGGAAGAAGAGCGCGATCCTAAAGGAGAGTTGGGCTTGGGACCCATGGATCGTCTCTTGGAGGGAGCGCGTCGTCCATACTTCTGGTCCATTCTCCATCTCAAAATGCTGAAATACGAGGGCTCGACTCGTGTCTCCTTGAACTCTCGTAGCTTGAGCTCATTAGTATCTTCGTCTACGTACCACTTGCCGCTGTTGAGGTCGTCCGCGACAACAGCGAGGAAGGCAGACCAAGAACGAGCCACAACGTATTTGGTGTCGTAGTCACGACCAAAGAGAATGATCTGACCCCATTGTCCTCCAGGACCAGGTGCCAAGTCAACAGCCAAGTTGTTGCCACCCCAGTCGCGGACCAGAGGAATCCAGGAGCTGTGCGCGTATGCTTTTTGGACCGCGTTCGCAGGGACACAGTCCTGACGAGACATAAGATCCTGTCTCCAAGGACCAGGAGTGTTGCCAGCCCCACCGCCTTGCTTTGAGGAAGAAGCCTCGTTGCTGCCACCGAAAGCCTTGGAAGGAGTGGAGGGTTTAGCGACTGAGGTCTCGAGCAATTGTTGGTTTACAGTCCTCCAGTTGTCCCACTCCTGTACAATTTCCTCGCAGTCCAGTAACATATGGCTGAAAATAATTCCAGTGGGCATTCCTCCTCGCTCTTGGCCGTCGTGAATCATAAGGGAGTCGCGGACATCCTGAGGAAGGGAGCAGTCAAGCTGATGCTCCAGGTCGTTCAGATCATTGTTGGTAGCACCCTCACAGAGCTGATCGTAAAGCTCTGGGTAGTTGTCATCGGCCCAGGAATCTATGCGCCTCCAAGAGTGGGCGACTGGGGGAGCAGGTGGGAGGCCATCATTAAAGTTCTGCATCGGGACGTCGCCCGGGCTTTGCACCTCAAAGCCATCGCCTTGGCTGGCATTGCGAGCGCTCATTGACCTCAGACCGGGAGAGTAAGGAGCACCAGTTGGTGCGAAAGTGTTGGCGTCCAGGCGTGGAGAGCCTCGGCCTGTTTCGTCGGTGTAGGGCGATGAGACGTCGTTTCGAGAATCGGAGGCTGTTGCCACACCTGTCATGATGCCACCTCGGCTGTCCTGCAGAGGAACATGGCGACCGGTTCGGTAAGGGGAGTCGAACGAAGAATCTGAAAAAATGTTTAGTTTATTGGCTTTGGCAGATCGCGAAGCGAGTCAAGGGGCGGCATACGTCTGTCATAACTGGTCATAGTATGCCAGAAAGATCTAATTGTCGCACCGAATCTGGTGAAGCCAACGTTAGTTACGGCCGGCGTCGGGAGGGTCGATATAGGCTTCAAGACTTACGAGGTCTCCATGGTGACGGCGGTGGGCGGCCCAAGAGCCAACAAGTGTGGGAAAAGGGTGAACGAGAGTCGGTCGGTTGCTAGGGGTCGAGATGCGACAAGAGAAGAGCGGCGGTAATGGGGTACGCCAAGTCGGTGATTATGAAAGTAAAAGGGAAAGCGAAAGCGTCGCAAATCCAAGTCGAGCAAATGGGAGAAAGCGAGCGGAAAAGAGCAAGAGAGCGACAAAATATGAGCAGAAGAAAGTAGTGGTTGTTGATGATGTAGAGTTTGATGGAAGTGAAGATTTCCAAAAGCCCGAGATGTTTGTCCAATCCAATCTAGTACCTTAGTATGGATTGAATCCAGGGGAACCTAACAAGCCAAAATGGAGCTACAGAGGGAGAAAGGTGGCTGCCACTGCTCCGCTGGGCTCAGACGCGTGGGGTCAGGTCGGGTCCAGGTAGTCAGTTTTCTTTTTACAGTGCAGATACCACGAAAAGTACGTATCATTTAGTGAATTAAATGCTGTAATTTTGTCGTCGAGGTCCGTGTAATTTAGTCCATAGCCTGGATGGTTAGATACTGGGCTCCTAGTCTAGTAGAGGAAGAATAATCGAGGTGGTGCCGATGATGTATGTATGTATAAAAACAAAAAAAAGGCGGGTAGCACAGGATAACGGAAGGAAAAAAGACCCTGCGATGGAATGAAACAGGTACTAGAGGAGTTGGCGCAAGAGGCTGGGTTGGGTTCTTCCCTTTGTTTTGTTGTTGATTGATGTTGATTTTCTGGAAAGTAACCAATCAATGTCTCAAATGGCCGGGCAGTGTCTACTACCTACCTATGTAGCGGTGCAGTGCAGTGCAGGCAGCCCGTACAGTACAATGGAACCTACCTACAGACAGCACCGACACTAGTAGAGGGGGGCCACCTAATGTGGCGGATGTGCGCAGGCTAACTAACAAGTTAAGGGGTTGACAGTCCGGATAATGGATGTGGACGAGGATGCATTACTACATACTACTCTACTGCAACACTGAGTGGTTGCTAAAAGATGGACAAGGGTGGGTTATGGAGCATGAAAAGTTGGCATTTGTGCAGCAGTAGAGGAGAAAGGAGACCAACGAGAGAGGTTCCATGATTTAATGAGGATGTGGCTACTGCAGCCGATGAACATATGATTTATGCAGGTAAACTTGATTTCATCATACTATGTATTAACAGACATCATTTTTACTTTCATGAATCAAGGTCCGACGTAGCTCTCAACTTAATTAATGGACAATTCGTTCACACATGACTGTATTCCTACTTAGTAGATAGACTACTAACCTAGCCGAATCTACGGTAGTTCTACTTACCGCCCGTTACAAAACTCCTGAATTATACCCCTACCTCCAACCTGGAGGGAAAACCCTCGACTCGACAACTCCCCCTCCCGTGGTCCGGGTTTGAGACGGCCAGGCGAAAGCCGCGGGGGGGCTTGCATAAGGTGCATTGGTTGGCCTACTAATCAATGCAAGGTACCGTTCCCGCCAGCACACTATGAGACGCTACCTCGACAGAGATTAGGTTCAGGGGCAACCTTAATCCAATTTGGCTGACTTTGGGTTACAGATGACTACCTTAGGTACGTCGCGAATTGATTCTATGGGCAGTAGAAGCCCGCTTGAAGACGCCGTGGCTTGCTCTTTATTTTTATCTTTTTCCTCCAAGGGCCTACACAAGCGGCCGGGTTTTGTGATGCAACGTGAGGCTGCAAAGGTGCATGACGATATAAAGATGGGTAATGAGTATGTCTGTCATACATGTATGTACATATCCATATGACTGTGGAGAAGTTGATCGCGATCACAGTGCTTCGATTCACGGACACAGCTCCCTCTCAATATGTATATATACAATAGTGACAAATTCTCCAAGTACAAAGCGAGCCTATACATGACTTTTTGAATCAAAGGTATCTCGCGTCGGTTTGAGATCAATGCTTGATCCTTCCACTACAACTTCACCGATTGACAGATTCATTCTAGACCTTTTTTACTCCACTATCAATCCTGGCATGCATTCAGAGTAACATGATCTAACAACAACCCCTTATCCCATCTCATGCACCCAAAACCACAAAAAGTATGTATCTCGCTTCGTTCAATATATCTTTTAAGTCTCAACACGATTGCTCTCACGATGCTATTTCCTCGCTTACAAACACATCTACAATACAATCCCTGCTCATGCGACAGGAACTAATTCCCGAATACAACCCCTTATCATCATCATATCCTCACTAATTGCCACCTCTTGGGCTGCCTCATGCCGATCTCATTTCTTTTGATAGCCCTACATAGTACTAGAATAGAAATCGTCTCTCTTTTCTTCCCCACGCTTGACTAACGTTCCTGAGCGTGCAGAAAATAGATACCTAGCCCAAAGAGCTGGTCTAGGGTGGCATCAAGTCACTGAGTCCTTTCGCCTCTTATTCTGTCAGAGCCAATCTTTCTGCATCCTTGAGGTGTCTGCAAGTGCAGAGCTGCGGCGGTAACGCTCGTTCTCGTTTCTTGTTTCACTGCGTAAAGTCGTGGGATGCATATTGCACCGCCATTTATCTTTGCGCATACTCTGTCGTGGATACCGCGTGGTTTGCTACGGCTACTTACAGCAAGTGGCAGCAAATATATATATTTGTTATACCCGTGTCTTACTCTAGGCGAATGATCCATTGGTAGGACAGCTGAAAATTATACTCGACACCACGAACGGCATGTACTAATTCCAATCCTATATGTCATTCAATCATGCATCGCTACTGCTTTACTGCATAGTACGCCTTGACTCTACTCTGCCGTCACTTACTATCACCAATCCACCAATCTCATGTAAGCCTTGACTCCATCAAACCCCAACCATTAATGCAGTAAAAATCGGCTCGACATCTACGTTTGCCACATGTGCTCGCTAAGCCCAAGCAGTTTGTCCTGCATCTGCCTCTTGGCTGCTGTGGCGATTCCGCGCTCGGGGTTTGCCATGGCTTCACTGTAACATAGTTCCACGAGTGCTTTCAGCTCATCGTAAGAAAAGTTGTCGGGGTCTTGCGCGCTTGTGCCTCGCTGTTGCTCTTTATCTTCCTTTGCTTTCTCCACGATGGCATCTGCTCCTTGCTCGTATAGAGAGAAGTAGTTTGCTGCACGCGCCAGGTCTACACCCTCCTCCACGTTCTTGAGGTTTTGCTGCAGTACGAGGATGTTGAGCTGCATGCGCCCGCAGCCCTTGTCGTTCATTGGTGACGCCTTGCCTGCGTTGCTTACAAGGTAGCAATTGATGAGCAGACCTAGGCCAGTCCTGATAAACGCAATCTCCTTGTCTCGGAGAAACTTGACGATGGTCTCATCAAAGAACACCAGTTCTGAATTGAGGTTCAGAATCTGCGGATCGGGTTCGCTCACTTCCTGGTCGAGGAGGTAGGGTGCCACCGTGGGTGACAAGGCAATGCTAAGAGAGTGCACTATGCGGCACCGAATTTCCATATGGAGGGTGAGCAGTGCTGTTCCTGCGAGTTCTTCAAAGGAAGATACGATACTGTCAAATGCCCTAGTCGCCCGTTAGTATTATACTCTGCTCATTGGATTGTGCAACTCACTGTACAGTCTCCTGCGTCAACGGCAGTGACACAGGACCCTCCTCACCGGCGCCCTTGCTAGGCTCGTTCATAAGAGTCCATCGTCGGTTTGAATGTCGAGGCAGGTTCTGTCGTGACGTATCCGTGTCGTGCGTTGTGATTTGACGCAGCCCAGAGATCTTGACAGCAAGCCATTTCATGCTGGTATACAAAAGACAAAGAGACGAAATCGAATCTCGATCTTGAATGATGTCGCCCGAATCTAGTGGCGATTCGTTCGTAAGCTCCATCAACAAGTGTATCTCCTTTTCGGCCAGTTCCCAATCCATTTCTTCTGCCGTGAAGAGCTTCTTCATAGTTTCTTGGAGTTCCCCTTGATCCAGAGAGAAGCGCGCTGATGATCTCAGGTTATCGTTACTGATCTCCGTAGCTTGGTCTTGGGCTTTGACCACAAGTGTTTTGAACCAGCTGAAGCAGCGGTCGTAGTATCGCATCATCTGAGTTACGATCAACGAGCTGAGGGCCTGGTCCGGCGGTATTGTGCCTAACATGCGACAGAATGCCGTCACGACCTCAAAGAAGGCCGTCGTTCCTCGGAACACAGGTCGACGTGCAACCTGACTCCAGGCCGAATCCTGCGAGAACGCGTCTGCCTCTCCGAACACAGTGTCGCTCAGCTTTGCGAGGGTCTCGTCCAGTTGTGGCTGAAAAACGTTGACCAAGAAATTGTCCAGAAACGTTGTCAGCGTGCTTGCTGCGAGGTCTGAGCCAGGGGGCACGATGCCTTTGAGTCGCTGCAGGAACACCAACGTTGGCGGTAGCAGCAAACTCATATTGAAGACACTTGGTTCCACCAGAGACTTGTACGAGCCTGTCGTTTGGTGGCTGCTGCCGTGGCCACCATCGCCTCCCCTTCGCCCTCCCTCCGGCGCGCTTCGCCCTTTCCTGTCCTGTTTCAATCCAGGGACAGCGTCCTGTATAATACTGTCTAGAGCATCGTATTCGCTCGTCATCTCAATAGACTTCGTGTTGGCCTCTGAGAATTTGAAAAGATGCTCTCTTACATCCTTTTTGCCGTGAAGAGTATCCCCCGGGGTTGGTGAATCGAATTGGTAAACGTCAGCGTCTGTTGTAACATAGTTGTGCAGCAAAGATCGAATCTCGTTTTGATAAAGATTCCACAACTCCTTGAAACTGCCGAGGAGGGCACTGTTATTACCGGCGCCTTCTCGTCGGATGAGGACTTTGATGGATTCGTGAAAAACACGGTGACCTTCTCCGATCGCCTCAAACTTCCCATATAGCGACCACAACAGATCGTAGATAACATCTGCCCTCATTTGTGTTTCACGTGTGCCATATACATGAAGACCATCGCCTCTGGCCGAGCCACCCCTTAGGGAACTAGGGTGCCTTTGATCTACTTCGTTGATAGTCTCATTGACGATAGTAAAGAGTTCAACTGGTAGTCGCTGCTTGAGGGTCTCGACAGCATTTTGCAATCGTCCTAATCTGTTCAGAGATTCTACCAGCAACCCGACATAATAGAATGTGTCGGCCTCGGGGTTCTTCATTGGATCCTCTCTGATTGTCTTGTCGACATCAATGGCATCGAGAACCATGGGAAATGGAGCGATGGGCTTGATGTCAGTATAGCCTTCTGTTACGGCACCTTGCGTCTTAGCCAAGTTCTGCCATCGTTCCTGGCAATACGGTGACTTGAGGTAAAGATGCTCATGTAGCTCTTCTACCAGAATGTCCATCAAAGCAGTCTCTTGGTTCGCAAGATAGCTTCGTAGGTCAGCCAAAGCGCCAATGTCGTCCAGCTCAGGCTTTCTTAGCTTCCGGAGAGCATTCTGCAATACTTCTACAGCCGTCAAGAAACGTTTCTCGGAAATTCTTGCCTCCAGCTGATCTGGTACGGCACGGAGATCATCGAGCTCGTTGAGTGTCTGCAAAAGCGCATCAAATTCTTGTGATGATTTGGAAAGCTTCTTTAACTCTGGATCTGTCGCACAGAGGCTCGTTTTTGAGCTCGCCAGCGACTCTTTTAGTGCCCGTACTCGCTTTTGCGACTGCTGAATACTGCTTTGGATCTTGTGAAATGTACCAATTGAGCTGTTAAAGCCCTGGTGATGTTCATGGACGATTCCCTTCAGGGATTCCTGGAGATAATTATGCGATTGCTGAAATTGGCCGTATTCATGGGCGCGACCAACTGAGCTCTTGTCAAGAAGTTGTAGTGACAACTGAACTGGAACGCAGTCGTCTTGACACATCGAAGGCCATTCTTTCTTGATGTGGTCTATAACCTCGGTGATTTGTCGTGCGGCATGGGTATCGGGGACTTGTGATTGTCCTTGCCCCTGCGACTGGACTTGTGGTATACGTGACCGTGACGAGATCTGTCGAAGACTCGGCGGTGGTCGCGGTTGCTGTGTAGTTGGTGGCGTGGCATATCGATCGCTCCCGTATCCATCTTGATAACCGGATCTGTAGTCATCGTTGGAGCGGCCAAAATTGCCATAGCCGTTACCCTCACGGGGAGGAGGTCGGTCGTATCGATTCGACATGTTGGTAGCGAAAGGTTTACGAGATACTGGTCGCTTCGAAGCGCATTGTCGTTACTGGTAAGACAGGATATAGAGTCGATTTAGCTCTAGACAGGGAATTCGATAGCCTAGATGCGCAAATTTGAAAGCGCCAACTTGTTGAGTTTGGGTTGCTGGTATGAAAGCTGGGCGTCGAGGGGTCGAAGCTTAGGTGGTAGTTGACGAACATCCAGCTTCGAAACGCTGCCCGGGTTGGTTAGTACTTACCTTGTAGGTAGTACCTAGACTGGGGCGGTACGTACCGCATAGCTTAGTACTTACCCAGATAGACACCTACTAACCTACCTACCTACCTAGGTAGATACCTTGAGTTATAGCGACTACCCGCCCAACGGACTGTACATCCCAACTACACTTTTTACTATTTAATTTAGAAGATAATATATTGGATACATTCGTAGTGAATATCATAGTCCATCATAACAGTAACAACCCTCTCACAAAGTGTCTTGTTAGCTATAACCATGACAACATTCAAAACTTTTTTGCGGGAGGCTGTAATACACTCGAGTTCACGGCAAATATTAAACAATCCTGTATTCAAATAAACCATCGCCCTATGATGGTATTGCAATACGTAGAGCATATTGGGAGCATTCCGTAGCACGTAGATTTCCTATGTTCTTCAGATATTATGAAAGTCTTTATTGTGTGCTAAAAAATAAAAGCCGTTTGTAATTTTGATATCATTACTGAGTCGTTGATTACAATTAAGAATAAGAAAAGTTGTAATAAAATAAGTACTTTGTGGTATCAATTTATGTCCGTTCCTTCTCCCTCTCCCTCTTCATGAGCCATGTCGGAACTTATCCTCGTCCAACTTTTCATCAGTGAGCGCCACCGTGCGAGGTCGCTTGGGGAGGAACCAGATGTTGGTTACCGTCCTCTACCAATTTGTGCAGCTCCTGCTTGGCTGGACCCTCGCTGGGACTAGCCTTTGGCTCCTGCATGGTCGTTCCGGATAGATCCGCCTGAGCTATGCGGCCGTCTTGTGTTTCAAGCTGGTTCTGAAGTGTCGCTCCAGGTTGTTCCGCAGCCTGCATCCTCTTATCCTTCTCCAGAATTGCTTTTGTCAGACCGCGCACTCCATCTAGAATCACATCTTGTCGATCCCAAGCTAAGAATCCAGGAGCCCCAGAAGCTCGGTTCAGATGCACCACCTGGTAGTCCTTGTTCGCCCAGGCGGGACAAGAATAGCTTACTTTTTTAGGTCGAGGTAGTATTCTTTGCTCCTCACTCTGATCTTCGTCGCCGGTGAACACACTGATGGCAACCTTTGGTTTCTTAACAGTTCTCTTTCCTTCCACGAGTTCAATGTCTGAAGCGCACTGTGCCCAAAATCGGAGAGCAGCTTCGGGCCCAGGCAGCCAGATAAGACAAGTAAGAGCGATGATGTCTTTTTGTGACAGCTCTTTCTTAGGAGCCAGACTGCGAAGGACCTTCAGTACGTAGAGCAGCAGGCCGGTAGGTGAGTCGCAAAGGGCATAAGAAAGGGTGTTAGGCTCGTAATCGCTGCGGTCACTTTGTCCAATATTGATTGCTGACTTCTTCTTGTTCAGCCGCGACGTCTTCCGCTTCTGCATGGCGGCAATATCATCCTTGGAGTATCCAAGAACCGGAGAGCTTAGGATACGAGCCACTTTCCACTTCAGCCACTCGCTTGCTGAGTCTGAAAGCGTAGGGGATGTAAGAGGAGGTGCGATCATATGGAATCCCAAGCAAGATTCGGGAAAGTTGTTTGAGAGATATCGGGCCAGTCTCCAGTCAATGCCAGCTGGGGAAATCGAAGCAGATCCCGCGTTACTGCCGATGTAGTGTTCATAACCCAATCTTCTCATCAAATCATCCAACAATTCAGCCGTTGTAGAAACCGGAGGAGCACTGGAGGGCAGAGTGTCACTAAAACCCAGCCCGGGCAGTGATGGGATCACGACATGGAAAGGCTGGATGACCGCGGCATCTTCAGGGTCGCTGAGAGGCTGAACAAGATGTCCAAGCGAAAGGTTAGTTAGAGGGAAAGGCGGTATCAGGAGAAGAGGAATGGCGTTTGCATGAGGTGAACGGGCGTGGATGAAATGGATCCGAACAGGTGTTGGCGGTGTGGAAATCTGGAAACTGGTTCTGAATTGTGAAAGTGTGCTGTTGAGCTCTTCTTCATGGTCTCGCCACGAGAATGACTCTTGCCTGGATAAAACATATGAGCTCACTCTGCACTGTTTACACACGGGGGGTTTGGCTCACCAGAAATCGACCAGAGATTCGACTTGAGGCTTTGGCTCCCACCAATCTTTAGAAGAAGGCTCATGAGGTAGTCGTGTAAGCTCTAGCTTCTGACGCGTTATGTCCAAATATTTGCTTGATACCTGGGAAGGAGGTTAGTAGTGTACCTCAAGGCGGTATCATCTGTCTGAGCTCACACGTATACGATAAGATTGAATCTCTTCACCGGAGTCTCCGGGCTGCTGCTGCTGCTGTTGTTGTTGTTGGTGGTGTGACATGCTTCAAGTCCTCACTGTACAAACAGATCAACTATATCCCGACTGCGTGATACAATTTGGTTTCACGAGTGAGCGAATATGATAGAGAGATGCTTCACGACAGGTCAAAACAAACAGGTCAAGATGAGAAAGACCGAGAAATTAAACAAATGCGACTCGTCTTCACGAGCTGAGTTGCTTTCGTAACCCGGCCAAAAATCAAAGGACCCTTACACCCACCCTTATAACGCAGAACCCTGACCCCGGTCACGATAGCTGCTTGGACTAAGAGGACCCCGACGTGGCTGACACCCGCTGTGGCTTTAGTGCATGGGGAAGGCGGCACAAATGGTCCGAATCGTGTCGTGATTGGCCTTACAAGACTAGTTTCCTGGTAGATAGTGGCGGTGCATGCAAGTCCCCTTGCGGCTTCGGAAATGATCACTTTGGATATCAGACGTGGCTTTGACCCAGTTTGGTGTATGGATAGACAAATCATGTTTATTCGGCTACCACCTCTGCCAACTTTTGCTTCTGAAAACAGGGAAACTCAGCTGGTGTGGAACACTTCAAGCGGGGGGCTTCCTGGACGGTGATCTGGCTGTGGCTGATCCTGACAGCGAGTTAGCCACTTTGATGTTTTCGTGTCACACCGCATGAGTCGAGACATGAAACGCCGGCTGAGGAGACAACGAGGCTTGACAACTCATCCCCTCATGTGATAACAGAATGTATGGGAGAATGGTCGAGACCGTAAAATTGAGAAAAGCTGCCTTGATGGTTTATGCGATATATTCGGCTTCTCCTTAGACTTCAACCTATATCCTAACGCCTTAGTTATGCAGCCCGTTCTTCTTTGTGTAACACCGCGTCGTCTGGTCTCTAATCCTACATGAACCGTTGCGATGCGCGAAAGTCATGAAACAGTCTAACTAGCAGTTTTCAGTGCTAGCTTTTGGTTGGCTTCTGTAACCAACACTTCCTTTTTGGGAATAGGGTACTGAATGGGGTATGTAGATACCTTTAGCGAAGCTCCATGGTTCATTGCCGAACAAGCGATTGGCCTGCATGGCTACTGCCGATGGGATTCCTCAACCATTCCGTGGCGGCGGCTGGTTACTACCTGGCGGCCCACCTCGAAGATTGATCTGCCCTATTCGTGATACTATGTTGCTGCCAACTGCGTCAACAGCACCCCGGGGTGAAGTCAGCGTCGGACCCTCTGGGGCTGTTTCTTGAACTCGAAAGAGCTTGATAGAAGTCCCATTCCATATGCCCATAGTTCCTTTTGAAACCTGCATCTCGTTCGTGAATATCACCCCCCATAGAAGAGATTCATACCAGCCTAGAGCGAGCTGAGACCACTCAAATGAGTGCACGCGAGGGGCTGAAGGTTCGACCCCTACAATTCCAATACCTGAGATCCGCCGAAGCGTTTCTGGTGCCGGGGTATCAGCTGCCAATTCTTGGCGCGGCAAGAGAGCTGATACCTGTTGTATAACTGCGAGGATTGTATGTAGCGGCAGCTCTAGTAGCCAGCTGTCAATCCAGTGAGCCGTTGGCTCGAATGCGCCTGCCTGCGATTGCCCTGATATCGAGTGTCCACCCAAGCTTGTGGTGCTATTCTGTCGCGAGAAACTTGGAACACCGGCCGGCATCTTACCGCGAGCCTTCTCAGACATGCCCCTCAATTGAGTTGGGAGAGCGTCCTCAGCGTTGGGAGTTGATGATCTCCGGGAAGGGGCTTCACTAGAAGTTGACCTTGCAGGGGTCTCTTGGTGCTCTTCGTCGTCACTATCGTCGTCTTCATCATCGTCATCGTCGTCATCTCCAATTGCGAACGCGCCGTCTTCTGGAACTTCCTCCAATGACGAGTGGCGCGGATGAGCGCTGCTTGGACTTCTTAGACTGTCGACTGAGCTGCGAACGGATGTAGCCTCTAATGGGTCAGCATGCTGTCCAGAGTCCTTTCTTCTCCTGTTTCGCCTCTCAATCTCCTCTTGCCCACTCTCAAGAGTAAATGAGCGCAGGGCCTCGACTCGCTTCTTATTCCGGAGGATAGCAAACACAAGTTCAGGATTCTTGCGATATTTGTTCTCTAGGATGGAATTAATAGACTCTAAAAGCGAATGTAGGAGAGCATGGTTGGTCTCATTGGAAAGAAGAAACGAGGGCGAGGACATGGAGGAGAACAGCTGCATCAGTTTCGAGCTGCTGATGCTACTCAGGCCCTCGAGGTAAGGGGCAATGTTATTGATCACCGCCAATAGAGCCGGGTATATCGCCGACAGCTTCCCTTGGCTTGTAGTAATCAGATTGTAAATGGAATGTATGAGAAAGTCAGCATAGGTGCCCCTGAAGCCAGGCACACGAATGGAAACTGGCAAGCTCTCCTGTCCTTCGAAATACTTGTTCAAATTGACACCGAAATTCGTCTCCACACTCAGAGTCTGGAGCAAAAAAGCGCACATACGCACAACTCCCTGCTTGGTAGCATCGTTTTTATATTCGAGGGCGTAAAATAGGGCGAGTACGACAAAGTCATGCGCTCTCTCAGTATCCACAATGAAGGAACGGAATCGCTTGTTGCATTGCAGGATCTCCCAAAACAGCATCAGTATCTCAGGTGCGAAGTGGCCGGAGGACTGGGTACCCGGCAGATATGAAGTCTTCTCTTGAAGAGGTTGGTTCAGGATCCGGGTCATTCCGTCGACAATGAATTGGAAGTCTTGAGCCCGATGCAGCCGACCTAGGAAATGACGATAAGAGTTTTTGGGAGATGGATTTGATGGGCTCTCGGGAATGGGATACAGAAGAAGTACCAAAAGAAAATGCAGAGAGTATGTAACAAGTATTTGCTTGCCATCCTTGAACACAAGGGTGTTGTAAGGAACCCGCCAGGTTGCGGGGTTGTATTTTAATGTCTAACGGAATGTAAATCAGCATTCACCCATGTGAGAACGTATATGTAGACGGACCGTATTGAGCAGAGAGCAGAGCACTGAGAGCACCACTTGCTTGTCTGGGCATGCACAAAGATGAGTCAAGGTTCGCACACCAGTCTGTGGAAGGACTCCGGCTGTCATGTAGAGGCTCTGGCCGGCCAAGGTAAGGAGAAGGCGTAGGACCTCGGATCGATTGCTCTCATACTCCTTTGTTGTTGCGACAGCGGTATTGCACCCCACGCCGCTCTGCCATATCGCATAGCTGACCTTGGATCGTCCATGTGGCTGCCGCGGTAATGTGAAGTCAGAAAAGAATAGAAGATCTACCAACGTGTCTACCAGCTCTTCTGCCAGTGGCTTAACCTCCTCAAAATGTGCGGATTCGACTTTATGCTCGGCTTCCTGGGCTTCGTCGAAGAGGATTTCGTTAGCGATGGCAGCCTGCCGAGTACGCTTTCTCCGCTGTGCCCAGAAAAACTGCTGTTCCCATTCGCCGAGAGAGTCTTTCTCGTATAAGTAAGGCAGGATTCGGGTTAGAACTCGGACGCAGTTCAATGCCTCGCGCTCTGGAGCGAGTTCGGGGTCAGGGAAAGACGGATGATGACGTAGTATGAATAGGCGAGAAGTGACGGCGAGGATGAGGGTTTCTAGGTTCTCGAGGGCGCGATCGCGAGTCCTTCGAATATCCGCAGGCGTGAACAAACTAAAGACGTCCTCGGAGGATTCAGGGAGCTCCCAGAACTAGAAAGCGTAATGTTAGTATACAAGCTACACTCTTAAGATAGACTCGGGATGGGACGAACAGAGGTCCAGTAGGCATCATCTGCGGGTATATGTCGTTCTTCGCATAGTCTAAAGATGCCCCGTTTAAAAACGAGCTTAGAGTCACTTGCGCCCATTGTTATTGCATGAGAAAATGACAGGAAAGAGAGTGCGCTGCAAGAGAGTATTTCTTTGTAATGTCCTCTTGGAACCTTGGGATGACGAGGTGTTGCGCTACTGTATGGTAATGGATACTCGCTTGCTTGCCCCGGTGTTTTAGCTAACCAATCACGTGTCTCTATAGGATCCATATCCGAGATATTACCGAAGTCGTTGATGCTTGTATAGAACTTTTTTTTTTGTAGGTACCTTAATACATACAAAAGTCCCCTCCATTGTGAAGGGTCGACTTTGTTTGTCTTTTTTCCTTTTCGGTGTCGACCATTTTTGCGAAAGACGCCTCAATGCTTCGAGTTCGGCGAGGACTGGGCTCTCCAGCCGGATTTGCGAGCATCTGTCGACCGTATATACGATATCCCCGACAATGTACACACTTCCGCTCGTTTGCGACAGACCCCAACCTGGACAATGCCTCTGAACCACATACAGACGACTCCAAGTCTCACACTGAGAACATCCCTAAACCTCTAGATTCTACCACAGACTCATTACAGGAGCTTGTGAGCAGAGCACACTTGAAGGAGGCGCAGGAAGTGAAGGAGCAAGAGCAGTCTGCCAGCCAGGGAAGCATCAGCAACGACGCCAACTTCAATGAGGCACTGGATGTTGTTCGAAGAGTTTATGGTGTCGAACGGAAGAACAAGAAAAAGACGAAGAATGCCAAGTCTCAGCCCCAGACTCGAGAAGCAAATAATGCAGAAGAAATAATCTACGAAGATAATACGCGTGAAACAGATTCATTATCAGGAACTCAACAAACTGCGGTATGGACCTCTTTGCGTGAGAAACTACAACAGAAAATATTTCCAGGATCCTCATATACGTCTCAGTCCACAAATGACGATTCCGTCACATTCGTCACTGATCAGGATGGTGCCGTTCCGCCCGGCAGCCTGAACACAGAGCAGCATGTCGAAGTATCAGAACATCAACTCTTGGACGAAGTAAAGAAGAAAAGTGGAAGCGTAAAAAAACGCGGTGATAATTCGGAACCCGGAATCAAGAAACTCGTCCCCAAGGAAATGGTTCTGCGACCAGTCGAAAAGGCGAGGGTAAAGGAAGTTCCGCAACTGGCCTATAATCTGGAGAAGGTCCTATTCAACTCTGGACCTTATTCGCTACAGGATAGGCGTACTCAGGTTTACAACTTCGACCCTTACCTGGGTACAATCATGCCAGTCAAAGAGTTCGATTTCAACGCCTTGAAGGAATATGTGACTTCTTCAAGGGATGAAACGTTGATGAAGCTGTCTGCCAAGCACCACAAGAAATACTGCGGTTCAACCTCAAGTATGACATCAATGCTTGCACATTTCCACTTCCTCCTGTCAGACTGGAGAAAACCAAACTTTGAGCAGTTGTCAAAGTCTTTCAAAGTTGAATTTGAGACTTTTACCATGCTAACCCGAGCACCGGTGGCTGCATTCGCCCGCTATAAGGACGGCGTGTATGCTATCGACGCTGACAAGGAGTTTGATACTGCGAATGTCCTTAGTATGTTGGGGAAATCCATGGAAAAGCTCCTGACTCTGCCAAAGGAACACTTTGAAAAGTACAGGAAATCTCGCTCCCACGAGCTCTCAGACGAAGAGAAAAATGCCGACGAAGCCTTTCATTACACCACCCTGGGTGACTTCATGATGCGTTCACAGCTTGATGCTCGCGATTCAAGACTCCCTGGCACTGGTGTCTTTGATCTCAAAACACGCGCCGTCGTTACCATCCGAATGGACGTAGGTGATTACGAGAAAGGTGTTGGTTATGAGATTGATTCCCGGCTGGGTCAATGGAATTCATTCGAGCGCGAATACTATGACATGATACGAGCGGCGTTTCTAAAGTACTCCTTGCAAGTAAGAATGGGACGAATGGACGGCATATTTGTTGCTTTCCATAACACAGAACGGATTTTTGGGTTTCAATACATCAGCCTTGAGGAGATGGACCAAGCTATACATGGAACAATGAATCGCAAGGTTGGCGATGAGGAGTTCAAAGCAAGTGTCGGTCTCCTGAATGAGCTCTTGGACAGAGCTTCAAAAAGATTCCCCAAGCAATCACTCCGACTTCATGTTGAAACACGACCGTTGGACCCCGCCGTGCTTTACTTTGTGGCTGAGCCTGTTAGTGAAGAGGAAATGAAGAAGACCCAAGAGAAGGGCAGAGCAGCTGTGGAACGATTTGAAAAGCAAATTCTCGGTATATCGCGAGACGACGGCCAGGATGGAGAACCGAACTTGCAGGAGAGTATTGCTTCCATTGAAGAAGAGGAAAAGATTATGAAGGGCGTTCCAAAGCCAGCACCCGTTGACATCCCCGAAAGGCAGAAATCTTGGGACGAGATGATGGCCAAGGTAGACCAGTTCGTGGAGAGCGATGCTGCCGGGCTGGCTAATATCAGAGAGGCTATTGAGCAGGCCCTGGAGCAAAGCGGCCTGCTTGCAGGAAAGTCTGAGGACGAGAGGCACACTTATCTCAACGAACTTGTGGAAGCTTTGACCGAAGATTTGGGAGGTAGCAAGGAAGGGGCTAACGAACCTGAAGATGGTCTCAATACTTCGGCAGCAGATGACGTACAGCAAGCCACTGCGTCTTCTTTCGAAGGAATCGAGGGCTCCACACAGATTGAGTCAAACTCTGAAACCGGAACTCTGTTGGGGCAGCTGGACGAGGCATCTCAGGGTGCTAGTTTTGACTTCAATCTTGAATCCCAGAACGTTGAGTCTGCTGAGGAGACCGTTATCAGTCGTGTCGAGGACAACGAGATTGTGACAGACGGCATTGCTGGGAAAGAGGATACATCTGCACAGGCAGTTGACGAAGTCGCTGAGGAAGGCGCCGAACCAGCGACCGACATTGTTTCACAGGATGCTTCCTCCCTCAAGGATCTTATTCTTAAGGTTGCGGAAGGTGTCGAGATCAACACGAGCAACTTAAGGACCTTTGAGCGAATTCTGTCAGAGTTGGTACGTGACCAGAAGCATCTGAGCAACGAGACGGACGAAGATAACTTGGCCGGTATCGATGACACTCCAGCGACCACGGACGATTTCCCTGAAGCAAGCCAGTCCCTCCCTACAGGAGAGGCCACTTGTGATCAGAAAACACATGAAAAGTCTGAAAAAGAAGTGCTAGGCATGTACGTCACAGTCCGCAACAAGGTCAATGACCAGATTGTGAAACGTGTCGAATGCAGGAACTTAGGAGAGGTGCCCGACTGGTCGGTAGAGTACACAATCACGGAATTCCCACCAGACCGGGCGCAAAAGATCTTGGTCCAGGTGAAGGGTCGCCGAAAAAGGCTGCTGGGCTTGGACCCTAGTGAACGCACAAGGCAATGGTTCAAGATGTGGAATGGGCAACTACAGGAACGTACTCGAGCTGGAAGGAGAGCCAGGCGTATGCTTACAGAGAGAGAGGAGCAACGCGGGACTAAAGTTGCGTGGAACGACAAACCCGCTTCATCCAAGAAAAAGAAAGTGTCGCCAAAGAAGACCGCCGAGTCCAAGAAGAAGAAGAAGAAGGTCGTGTCCAAGAAAACGAAGGCATCAAAGAAGGATGAGAGCGGAGCAGATTGATGTAAATGCAAATGTAAGATAGCATGACGAGTGTCTAGAACTTATTCGTGTCGGAGTAGCGAGCTCCGTGTGTAACTATTATATGTCGGCTAAGATGCTGAACTCATCTTGTATGACCTTCAAATCAAAATACTTAAATGGTGGTTAACGGCTGTATGAAGAGACGCAAAAAGAATTCAAAATGATTACACCATCTGATAAAACCTGCAGCTTGAACATAGTATGGTAAACATGTAGCTAAAGCAGATGAGACTTGGACTGATTCATCAAAATAGGTAGGTTGGTAGGTATTAAGCCAGAACTCATCTCAGAATCGAAGTACAGCCTTGAAGGTGCAGTTTTTATCAATATATCATCAGTTAGTTGTGGTGACGTTATCCCCTGGACATCCTTCCATGTCAACTTGGGTCTGAGTTGGTCATGTGGGCATTGCATTGTAGCGGCACGCCTAAACCGGCCAAGGAGCTTATTTCCATAGGTAGTTAGGTAGGTAGGTTCAGTCATTCACCCATTCCTTGTGGTTCACTTGAGATGCGAGTCTGCTGATGATGAATCAACATAAAGATTCTCTGCCATAAACACCTTCTTATTTTACTTATAACTTTTGATCCCCGTTCGTTTGATTCTGGCAAGTGAACATGCGCTTCTCAATAGCTCTGCTGCCTTGTCTTGGCGCAATAGCAGGCGTTGTCGGAAGTGACGGAACAGCCATAGTCCCCCAGAACATTGACGATATTCAAAAGACTCTATATCGAGGCGATTGGGCGGATCGGGTATGGAAGCAAATTCAGGGCGTTTCCTCTTGTTCAGGATGCCAGGTTGGTGATGCTCCCTAGGTGCGAGGTCGCATACCCAGAGGCTAACCTAGGTACCTACCTACCTGTACTACAGGGTCTGTTGTTGACATTCAAAAACCTTGCGAATATGGGCGATAAAACCTTTATACGTACGCTTCAGGATGTCTGTAAGAAATCAAAGGTATTCCTGCCTCGTTCCTGTACATGACAAATACTAAAAATCCCATCTCAGGTTGAAGAGGCGGATGTTTGTGATGGGACTATCGAGCTCCAGGGGCCCATCATTGCAGAGGCTTTGAGAAATGTTGCCATCGGCTCAAAGACCGCACAGCACTTCTGCGTTACGTTTCTTGGCCTTTGTCAATACCCTGCTATAGAGGAGTGGGATGTTCCTCTGCCGCCTGATCGGTCTCACGTAAAGCGTCCAGTCCCGAGTGGGCAAGATCCTATCAAGGTCGTCCACTACTCTGATATCCACGTTGACCAACTTTATACTGAGGGGTCGAATACGAAATGCAACAAGCCCATATGCTGCAGGTAAGTTAGAGGATTCTACCATATACTATTTCGTCTAATTTTCGTAGGCCTTTTACGGAAAATGATGAGCCTGGGAGGACAGACTCTCCAGCGGGGCCTTTTGGCGAACATACCTGCGATTCCCCCGTCTCTCTAGAACACAGCATGTACGAGGCAATCAAAGAGATAGTTCCAGACGCCGCTTTCACTATCTTCACCGGCGACGTCGTTGACCATTCGATCTGGAACACCACATGGGATTATAATGAGCACCAGAGTAAGTATTCACTACGACGTTGTTGAGCTTGTTCCTCGCTGACCCTTATAAGTTATTGAATCATATGAAAACATGGACAAGCATCTTGGTATAGTTTACGGTACGGCTGGAAACCACGAGTCTCATCCTACAAATGCCTACCAACCTAGCTCTATTGGCGATGCATCGTCTTGGATCTACGATCTTCTCGCTGGAACATGGTCGCGCTGGATCGGACATGAAGCGGCTTCCAAAGCCGCGCAAATAGGTGCATACTCTACCAAATATCCTCACGGAAACCTCCGTGTCATTTCTCTCAACACAAACCTATACTATCGAGGAAACTTTTGGTTGTTTCAGAGAAAGATGATCCGCGATCCTAGTAAACAGCTCGATTGGCTTGTTGAAGAACTTTACGCTGCTGAGAAAGCCAGAGAACGTGTTTATATCATTGGACATATGCCCCTTGGTGATCGGAATGCATTCCACGATCAGTCAAATTATCTGAACCAGATAGTGAACCGGTATTCGTCAACCATCGCAGCCATGTTCTTTGGTCATACCCACAGAGACCACTTCCAGATCACATACGACGAAGCACCAAAAAAGAGCTTCAACAATGCTCTGCTCACATCATACGTTGGTCCTTCACTTACCCCAACGTCCGGCATGCCATCTTTTCGTGTGTACGATGTCGATCCCGTCACATTTGCAGTCCTCGATGCCACAACTTATAGTGCCGACACGAACTCGCCAACGTATCAAACCGAAGGCCCTGTGTGGAAGAAATACTACTCTGCGAAGGAAACGTACGGTCCGCTTACCAACCCACCACTGACGGATCCTAAAGCAGAGCTTACTGCAGCGTTCTGGCACAACATCACAGAAGTATTTGAAAAGGACCAAACGGCTTTTGACAATTTCATGCTACGTCTCAGCAGGGGTTGGAAACAGCCTGTATGCAAAGACGAGTGCCGAGCATCACAGATATGTTGTCTGCGAGCCGCGCGAAGTCAGGATGGTTGCGACGTCCCTACTCTAGGCTCCTCTTACCATACAAGAATGGAGGATGTTGCCGAGAGGGATGAATGCGGTATCTCTGTTATCCAGGCGACATTCTCTGCGCTGGTAGCTAAGGAGGGTGTCTTGAAGATTCTACAGGAGCTATTGGTAAGCCTGGGTGTTAAGTTGCACGGATAATAAAGCACTTTTTGCTATAGAGATGAAACTCATATAGTTACTATGTTATATACTAAAGGATGTGTATCTCATCCCTGGCTTCGGCTAAATGATAGGGACTTTTAGTCTTTGTTCGAGTGGTCATAAATATATGTAACTTGCTGCTCTCGAGTTTAGTCCGTGAGTTATCGTCAATGCATCCACTTCGTCTCCTACAAAGTATCGCCGGATAACTATGGAAGCAGCCATTTGTCTGACTATGAGAAACCGAACATGCAGTGTCGATTTGCGTTACCTCGATCCTGACATAGGTGTTAGCAACGCCCGCAACTGCTCCCAAGCGTATAAATTCGTGTCAGCTAACAGATGGATCCCACTCTATTGTTGATTACTCTTCTGCCTTTAGCGGCCCATGGGTAATCCTTCGGTTCTCATTATTCTTTTTACTCGTATCGGACACATAAGAGATCGGGAATCTCGGCTGATAACCTTGCGATAGTGGACAATAAGCAGATTCGGACACATTCTCGGACACATGTCATTTGATGAGAAGAGTTAACCCGGCTTTACTGTCATTATTTGCAATAATAGAGTATCTAAAAGCTGACAGGTTGCGTTTAGCTTACCTACGTGAGAATTAAGCGCCTATGGTTCCTAGGCGTGAACATCCGCAATGTCCCAACTGCAGAGTCGGCTCTGAATATATATAACGGTATTATCGCAATTCTTTTGTACACTTATCGATATAACGCTTTACTGAAATATGGCTTCCTCACAGAATCAACCGCTTGGCTTCGATGTGTGCGTAGTAGGGACTGGAGTACTCGGTCTGTTGGCACTCAAGAACCTTCGTGAACAGGGGCTCGATGCCAGAGCATTGGAGAGACACGAACATATAGGAGGAACATGGCATGCCTCACAGAATGTCGAACAGACTACTGCAACAGAATACACGACGGCGAATACTTCTAAGCAGTGTGTACGTTTCAGTCGGCTGTGGCATAAAGATCGATCAATGCTAACAATCTACAGTGTGCTATCACGGACTTTCCTATGCCTGATGGTAGGTTGACAATTATCTGCGGTTGCGTACAGAAAACTCATCGCTATCAGAATTCCCTATGCATCCACCTCAAAAAGACCTTGAGCGATACCTCGAAGCTTATGCCGAGGAATTCGATCTTTTCCCACATATCGAATTCTCGATCTCAGTCGGCCACATAGAACGTGACGAACAGCAAAAGAAATGGAGGGTTTTCACGAAGAACGTCAAGACAGGAGTTGAAGAGATCAGATCTTACAGCCGCGTAGTTGTTGCCACTGGCATGCTCAACACTAAGCACATGCCACATGTCAAAGGCATTGAGCAGTTTACAGGAGATGCTATTCATTCGAGGCAATTCAAAGATGTGTCCAAGTACCGGGGCAGAAATGTAATCGTCGTGGGAGTTGGTGCAACTGGTGTTGATTCAACTTCTTTTCTTGTCAAAGGCGGAGCCAACAAGGTCTATGCCAGTCATCGAGGGACAGTTTTTGTTGTAAGTCTTCCGGGCCAGACATGCCACAAGATGGTTACTAACCATGCAAAGCTACCCAGAAAAGTCAAGGGACAAGCTTTTGAGCATAACATGAGTCGTCGCATAGCCATGTGCATAAGAGCGCTGGGCAATTTCTCGCCGACCATACTTGCTACTCTCATGACCAAGATGATGGTCAGCGTCCGGGATAAAGAGTGGCCACTGATGAAAGACATCTTAAAGGATCGGCCAGTTGATGGGGTCTTCCACCGAATACCACTATTCTCGGAGGACCTGGCAGACAATCTCAAGAGTGGCAGCGTCAAGTCGGTAAGGGGTATCCGAGAAATCACTGGGCCAAAGTCTGTTGTTCTTACCGACGGTACCGTCCTCGAGGATATCGACGCTATAATCTTCTGTTCAGGTTACGGTTATGATTTCTCTATCGTCAAGGGCCCTGGGGATCCAACTGATCCAGCCATCGCCCCTGACCACAACAAAGAGATTGAGGCGGCCGAGTATTACCAAGCTGAAGACAAGTTCGCTCGTCTTTATCATGGCTTTATGTCGGAGCAGTTCCCTGACTCTTTAGCGTTCATCGGTCATGCAATCCTCATGAAGCCCCCCTTTGTGTTGTACGACCTTATCACCATGGCCCTGGCCAGTGTGTGGTCTGGAGGTTACCCAATCGCGGACGAACAAGAGAGACGCAAAGATATCGATTCCCACTACAACTTTGTCGTTAGCATACTCAAACGAGGCCCGTTTCCTCACCCAGGCTTTCGTTTCAGGATGGTCAAGACTTATGATTTTATCAACCAAGCAGCAGGCACAGGAGTGACAGACCGCCTGGGGTGCTTTTCATGGGAAGCCTGGAAGCTGTGGTGGAACGATCGAAAGTTTTACAACCTTCTCATGAATGGGGCTGATCTGCCTGCGGTGTATAGACTTTTTGATACCGGTCGAGGTCGAAAGCCATGGGCTGGTGCAAGAGACTGGATCATCAAGACGAATGCTGAAATCAAAGAGTTGGGAGAGGCCTGGAAGAGGGAGAATGAGAACAAGAAGACGAACTGAGGATAATGTATAGTGTTTTGATATATTTTAATATTCATGAGACTCTCTGGAAGGGGTACAGCGTTGCACTCTCCCTTGAGACAGATGTGATGACATGCCGGAACAAAGACATGTTCTCTCAAGATGGCAGACGACATATTTTTAAGAGCCTAGACGAGCAAGCGATCGATCGCACAAGGCCACAGCTTCTTCTAGGTAGATAAAGATAACGTCTCATTTTCTATCTAGATGTAGATCTGTCGGGTCGGTAGCTGGGTGTTGTATTGTTTGCATGAATTGAAGTTATGTTATGCAGCCTAGACTGGGCGCTACTGTACCCGGGCATCCAGCTGTCCAAGCGTTCCAGCCATGGAACCTAAGCGTTCCCTTAACCAGATCTCAGCTGCATATAGAACTGGAGGGATCCGCATCTCTTTTACCCTGATCAACAACAGTATCGGCGACCATTTCACGCTTTCGCTTCCCATAACTCAATTCTACATTTAAATTCAGCCACAAAAAATAGGAAGAAAAGATACCATCGTCTGTAGCATATGCTCGGCATTCGTCCTACTCTTCGAGCGAGGCGTTCCCTGTTGGACCTTATCCGCACCAGAGGCGAAGACGACGAAGACGACAACAGTAGCCATCGAGAGCAAGGGAGCGACGACCAAAGCCCCGTAAGCAGGTCCCGGTCCCCGGCCAGCTCCAGGGGCTCCAGTAGCCGTTTCAGAGGAAGCTCCAGTGATCCAGCCCCCGCGCCGCCCGCTAACGTTGTTGCTGCTGGTGAGCCACAAGACCCCACTCCTCCCAGAGCTGCTGCATCGTCATCATATCGACTCCACCCTGGAGCTGCTGCTGTTGCTGCTGCTCCTATAGCGTTGGTGGATGTGGATGTAGCTCGTCAAGTGCCTCTGCCAAACTCTCCACCACCACCTCCGTCTACGTCTGCGTCTCCGTCTCTGTCTCCATCTTCATCAACACCTCAACCTCCATCTCGACCGCCACCTTTGTCGACCTCCTCCCCCGGTTCGATATCGCATCCCGTACGGCCACAGTCGCCGACTTCATCTATCTCACCTAATAATCAATCCAATAACGCGCCAGTTTCGCCGCCCAATATGGCTCCTGTGCGTTGATTCCCGACCTTCCCCAAGCTTTCCTTCACAACCTTGGCCCGATGCTGGTTGGCGATACGGCGCAGACTGACCTCCTAGTTTATTTGACGCTAACATTTGGTTCTTTGTAGAAGAAGGCTGCCAACAACAGCAGCAAGTCCAACGAGGACGATGGATACACAGCCGGTATGCTTGATCCAGCCTCCAAGTTTCAAGGAACCTTGCGGTGTCGCTAACACTATTTACAGGTAAAATCTACTCCATCTCCGGGTCAGTACCTACCGATACACATATCTTGCATCAATATTCAGTCGCATAACGAGCTCGTCGAAGCTAGCTCGCCGATATCCAACATGTTATACTGACTTTCTGCAGTCCCGTCGTCATTGCCGAGGACATGATTGGCGTTGCCATGTACGAGTTGGTCAGTTGCAGTAATCCACCGCAGCCATCATCCGCCACAAACTGACACAATACTCTTGCAGGTCAGAGTAGGACACGACAACCTCGTCGGTGAGGTTATCCGAATCAACGGCGACCAGGCTTCGATTCAGGTTTACGAGGAGACGTGTACGGCAATCTGTGATAATCTCCAAGAACCCCAAGCTAACCTTCATTGCAGCCGGTGTCATGGTTGGTGACCCTGTCTACCGAACTGGAAAGCCTCTGTCCGTCGAGCTAGGCCCCGGTCTACTCAACGGTATCTACGACGGTATCCAGCGTCCTCTCGAGGCCATTTCCAAGATGGCCAAGTCCATTTACATTCCCCGCGGTATCGCCGTTCCTGCCCTCGATCGCGACAAGAAGTGGGAGTTCACACCCTCCGTCAAGGTCGGCGATCACCTCTCTGGTGGTGATGTTTGGGGTTCCGTCTTCGAGAACTCTTTTCTTGCCAACCACAAGATTCTGTTCCCTCCTCGCGCCCGAGGAACCGTTACCAAGATCGCCTCCAAGGGCGAGTACACCGTCGTCGACAACATCCTCGAGGTCGAGTTCGATGGCAAGAAGACCGAGTACCCCATGATGCAGTCCTGGCCTGTCCGAGTGCCCCGTCCTTCTAACGACAAGAAGTCGGCCGATCAACCCTTCATTGTCGGCCAGCGAGTCCTTGACGCCCTGTTCCCCAGTGTTCAGGGTGGTACTGTCGCCATTCCCGGTGCTTTCGGCTGTGGAAAGACCGTCATCAGTCAGTCTGTTTCCAAGTTCTCCAACAGTGACGTTATTGTCTACGTTGGCTGTGGTGAGCGAGGTAACGAGATGGCTGAAGTCTTGAAGGATTTCCCCGAGCTCACCATTGAGGTTGATGGCCGCAAGGAGCCCATCATGAAGCGAACCACACTTATTGCCAACACCTCCAACATGCCTGTCGCAGCCCGAGAAGCTTCCATTTACACAGGAATTACTGTGGCTGAGTATTTCCGCGATCAGGGTCTCAACGTCGCCATGATGGCTGATTCTTCCTCCCGATGGGCTGAGGCTCTTCGAGAACTCTCAGGTCGTCTGGGAGAAATGCCTGCTGATCAGGGTTTCCCTGCTTACCTCGGTGCCAAGCTTGCCTCGTTCTACGAGCGAGCCGGTCGTGTTCAGACACTCGGTTCTCCTGAGCGCGAGGGTAGTGTCAGTATTGTCGGTGCCGTTAGTCCCCCTGGTGGTGATTTCTCCGATCCCGTCACGACAGCAACTCTGGGTATCGTGCAGGTCTTCTGGGGTCTCGACAAGAAGCTTGCCCAGCGAAAGCATTTTCCTTCCATCAACACATCTGCCTCGTACAGCAAGTACAACAATATTCTGGACAAGTACTACGAGAAGAACTACCCTGATTTCCCCCGACTCCGTGACCGTATCAAGCAACTCCTTTCCGACTCTGAGGAGCTCGACCAGGTCGTGCAGCTTGTCGGAAAGAGTGCTTTGTCTGATCCCGACAAGATTACTCTCGATATTGCTGGTTTGATCAAGGAAGATTTCCTCCAGCAGAACGGTTACTCAGACTACGACCAGTTCTGCCCCATCTGGAAGACTGAATGGATGATGAAGCTTATGGTCGGCTTCCACGATGAGGCTCAGAAGGTCATTGCACAGGGTCAGAGCTGGGCCAAGGTGCGAGAGGCTACATCCGAACTACAAGCCAACCTACGACAGCTTAAGTTCGAGGTGCCTACTGATGGACAGGAAGTTATTACCAAGAGAGTAAGTTACCCGCCGTCTATGGCCTTTCACTTGCATGGACTAACACGGGTTTTAGTACGAGGAGATCCAACAGAAGATGACAGACAAATTTGCTGCTGTCATGGACGAGTAAGACCTGAGCAAACTGCTGGTTATTTCTGTCTTGAGGCTATAGATAAGTCATGTTGTGGAATAGGTCAGAACATGGCTGGTATTCGATTACTGTTTGCGCCGCCCCGTAGTCTAGTGTATGCATCCAATATCAATTTGTTCGAAATTCGAAGCCGCCTGTTCTTCGTGACATAATGATAGTGTATCATGTCTCAAGAAACAAGTTGAGTGGGTCAATGAGTGATGTTAAAGTGATGAGCTGATGTGGGGCTACATGCAGGTTATTCTCACCATCGACTTGTACCTAGACAAGGATGTTCTCACACTTGCAACTGTTGAAACTCTTCAACGTCGTCATAAATACCAATTAGAAACCTTCAGTCGACTCAAAATAAACTCAGGCTTTCCCACGGTCACATAGATACAGCTTTCTCCCTCATCTTCCTTCAACCCCTCACTCCCCGAACAATGTCCGAAGAGCTTCAAGACGAGGTCGAAGCCATCAACTCCATCTATGGCGACGGCAGTCTTGTCCCATCGGACGATGACTCCTCTATCTATGTTTTAAACCTTCCCGGTGATGCTTCCTCACTCCGTCTCAATTTCCCTCCAGATTACCCCTCTCAACCGCCCACTGTTCTCGGCACGTACCACAGCTCCGGCGGTGTCAAGGGCGCTGGCGCTCGTGATCTGAGTCTCTTCCGCGATGCTTTGACCGAGGTCTTTCAAGAAGGTCTAGTGTGTCTTTTCGATGCGGTGGAGGAATTCACGCGGCGTGCGGAGGAACAGGAATCAGAACATCAAGAAACGGAACCCCTGGCTGCTTTAACGCCCGAGGAAGAGTATTACGAAGAACCTGATTTTCCACCTCCGGAATGGATTCTGTCCGACCTTGTCACAGAGTCAAAATCAACATTCTTAGCACATGTTGCGCGGGTCACATCTCCTGACCAAGCGCGCTACTACGTCCAGCTTCTCCTTGCATCAGATAAGCGCATCCGTGGCGCTACGCACAACATGACAGCATGGAGGATCCGTGGGCCTGGCGCCTCGAGCTTCCAGGACTGTGATGACGATGGGGAGGCTGCTGCGGGAGGAAGGATGCTGCATCTGATGCAGGTCATGGACGTCTGGGACGCCATGGTAGTGGTGACGAGATGGTATGGCGGTGTTCAGCTAGGACCTAGAAGATTTGCGCTCATCAACGCTGTAGCAAGGGACGGGCTAGTGAAGGCTGGTTTGGTAAAAGAGGAGAAGCAGGAAAAGAAAAGGGGGAAGTGAGCCCCTCAATATCAAGGAATATCAAGAGAGGCTTTGCGCCGGAATATGACATGGCACAAAAACAGAAATGCACATCGACAAATAAGTGTTACACCTTGCGGTATCAATATGGAACTCAGCCGCGCCTCCCTCACGAACATCGTTCAGACAAGAAATTCAGACCGCTCGTCGCCCACATTGGAATATTTAGAAATAACTTATTCCCGCCCGTCAATACCAGCCCCTCGACTTCACAGCAAACAAACGCCGTTCCCTTTGCGCCCTTAGTTAACTGCTCATCTACTATGAGCATCTCGTTATCGTACAGCAATATGTCACAAATTCCCTTCCTCGTTTGTTTTGTCAACCGAGGACCCATGGTTATATTTCATCGCTCAACAAAGGTTTTAAAATACCCATTGCCCTGACGGCCTGCTCTTCAGAAAGGATCACAGCACCTGCCTGCGCCGTCGAGAGATACGATAGCTCCGAGCTAGCAGCTATCTGAGGATCCTGTACCAGTATACCAGCTACACCACATACGATACCCGTAGCCTCAAGAGGAAGGCTCTTGAGGTCGAGAAAAATCGGGATCAAGTAAGCGTCTGTATCTCCAACAAGCGAATCACCAAATATGTCGAGAAGATTCTTATCGAGCAGCAGGGATGGCGGGTCGTCCTGAGCCAGAGTGACAGACATGAACCGGGGCTGCGACACAAGTGCTGAAATAATGCATGTGTACAATTTCGTGTCGACGTTGTCTGCCCAGCTGGGTCTGCGGCCGTTCCCAGTTGCATGTCGACTAATTGAAGGTCGCTGGTGAGTGAAATTTGCGAGCTGCGACGCTTCACGACCAGAGCACTGCACCAATTCCAGTGCTTCCTCGAGGTTGGGAGCCACATTCCTCTTCTTCAGTGTGCCGAAGATGCGTGTTTGCAGCTCAGCTACATTGAGTGGGAGGCCCTCATGGGGTGGGGATGATGCTGGCAGCCCACCACCTTGCTTTTGGCTATTCGCGGCAGAAGTAATAAAGTTCGATTCATTGTCTGATAGCTCGAAACCCTTGGCTATAAGGGATTTGACCACATTCTCGCGCTCCTTTGTCGGGACTAGAATAAAGTCCGAGTAGTAGGTTGTGATGAAGAAGATGGGGATACCAGCGAGAGCAAGTGGGGAAGTCAATTCCATGACACGGCCGCCTGCATCAAGTCCAGCACTAATAACGGAAAGGACCATGTAGGATTCTTTAGAAACGGAGACGATCTTCGCAACGTCGCGCGGCAGTGTTTTGAGAACTGGCTCAAACACATTCTGGGCCCATGAAGTGTGGCAGACAACCGAACACTCTAGAGGGGTAACACTGATGTTGAGAAAGCCATGCTGTCCATCAGAAGTGAGTCCTTGTAACTCGTACTCGGGTGAGTCGCGCAGGCCTCCTGCACCTTGCGACTGTGGTAGCAGTACTCGAAGAATAGGCTGGAGGAGGCTTGAGTAAAGGCTGAGGGGGATGTGAATCAACGTGTATGTCCCATCCTAGAGTGCTCAAATTAGAACGAAAGTAAGCTACAAATCGGCAGCGTGGTCAAGGTAGGCGCCAAAAGGCAATGCGAACGACACAAATATGAAGCATTCCATGTCGAGTGAGTGTGAGACTTACAAGGAAAGACACCTGCGCGTTCATGATGGACGACTAGCATTGAGGGGCCCGGGGTCTCTGTACTACAAATCTGGTCAAGACGACGGCTCGGCGCAATGGAATTGCGTCTTTTGCGGCGGGATCGCGCTGGTGAAAGCCAACAACAAATTGGCGCGATGTCGAAGTCGAGTTTCTGACTGGATCATGAAGATGTATCCTAGGTAATTCGAGTATCTGTTGTGAGGTTTGGGCTAATAAGATGGGAGAAGAGAAGAAAGAAACAAAGAAACGGCCGACGCCCAAAAACCCGGTAAACTCTGCTTTAGTTACAAGTGTATTAACAAGGTTTGAGTGTGTAAAGAAGTTTTCAAAGGTTACGCAGCATGTAACGAAGAGGGTTGAGGAAGAACTGGATGCAGGTCCAGTCTAGACAATGGAGGGTACGATAAGGGTAAACCCGCGTTATTAACTCTTCTCCTCATTGTACGTCGAGTACCTCGACTGTAACTATCGCTATCTCTAAGCCGAACGGGAAGAGCACGTCCCTCGATCGAGCCCAGCCCTGCAGACAGACAGGGTTTTTGCCGTCGCAGACAAGGTGCGGGCCATGACCAACTTGGGAATTGACTACCTGGTGAGTTGGCAGAGGTTGGACTAATAGGCTATGACGGCAGCAACGTTAGTGGGCATGTATGGGTGGGTAGGGGTACCTAACTGGCATTAAGGGTATTCTGGGTGCTAGCACTGAAGCATTGACTTTGACTGACTGTCTTGACCGTTGCAGCCCCGGTTGACAGCCAACGAGTATTAGCTGGCATTGCTCTGAGTAAGATTTTTCTCAATGTTATTTCAGAACGATGCGGCCTTGACAAAGATCTTTTCCCCACGGGAGATGGACACGCTCGCATCAAGGAGGCCGCCCGAGGGTGGCTTGACTACAGATATTCACCCAATCCTGATGCGTGAAGACACATTGGTCCTGTCGGTACGGTAGAGACTGAAAAGTGCAGATGGCGTTCGTGATCACGGCCAGTGTGGTTCCACGATTTGGCCGGGAGAAAGGAAGCATCAATTGTCCTGCATGTCTCTACGCTTTGAGCTTTGTTTCTATGAATGCAGCGATGCGAAGTACCAAAGTAACCAGGCAACACTGCCTCATAGCGATCCAGGTGTCGCTACATCACCGCCAACAGAAGATTGTTCTTTTCGATATAAGCGTATGATGGTGGTGCTGAGATCAACCTGTAAGACAGCTGCTGTGATGGAGTCGATGCAACGTGGGGGGGGGGGGGGG
>JAAVUH010000305.1:0-12430 GCA_014899045.1 Fusarium palustre
TCACATTCTCACATTCTCACATTTCCACATTTTCTCATTTTTATATTTTTACGTTTTCTTATTTTTACATTTTCTTATTTACCTAGGTTTTTATAAATTTGTTTCACATCCAGCATTGTATATGCGATAGCTATACCATGTTATCTATTCTTTATCTTGCGCTACTGTTAACTCCGTCGCTGGCTGCTCTACCTCTGGAAACATATCGGGCAGTTGCTTTCTGATGCTGGGTAGAGTAATTCCGGAAGCTTTAGGCATTCGACCGTATGGCTCCGGACTGCTCCACGGCCCATGGCCTCTTGCAATATATCTTGTTTGAGCCTTGGCGTCTATCTGCGGGACGCCGCGGTGCTGGATTGTAGTGTTTCCCACGCTTGGCTTGCTTGGATGTCCCATTAGACCTCCCCATGATCGGGTTTGCTGATTATTTGGGAAGCGCAAAAAGGACATCATTCCCAATTGCTGCTCGCTCGGTGTCTGTCTCAGTCTTCTTCTGTGTCTCTTTCTCTGTCTTGGTCCTTGCCCGTTTTGGCCCAGTGGTGCTGATATCCCCAGTCTCTGCTGTGGCCAATGCTGATCACTTCCGGTCAAGGTAGGTTGAGGCCTTGGAACCACCGCCGAATAGGGGATAGGAGCAGGCATCAGCTGCCTGGGTTGTTGACGCGGCTGAGAATCTTCTGTCTGCCCTTCCATGACCCAGTGGAGTGTATCCGGCTTAACGTGTAGATCTTCGCGAGGTGCGGTGTTTGTCAATTGCAAGGCAGCAGGGTTCACACAGGTACTCGCTTCAGGTTTCAGGCTGTGCTGCAGCTCTAAGCCGTTGCTGGAAGCCATTGGCCTCTGGATACCAACAGGCTGAGCTGTGCTCGGAGTGCCGACAGGACAAGGCCAATACCCGTCGACAGGCACTGAAATGTTCGAGACTGTCATCTTGCGAAGTTATTCAACAAAGACGTTCTTGTTGCCGGCCACAGTGAGAAAGGCTTTTCGAGAAGGTCGGGTCCTGCCTGATACGTGTTTCCGCTGTTAATAATGTTTGTAATATCATATATTGGCCTACACATATACATATAGGTTTATCTCAAAGCTGTAACGCCAAAAGACAGAAAGTCCGAAATGGTGTATTTTGGACGCAAGGAAAATGAAAAAGTGGGGAGGCCTTCACTAAAGCGAAGAACATTTGTACTGCACTGTTCGGTCTGAGTCCGCCGTTCAACAGCAGGCAATTTTGGATTCGTTCATTTCTTCCTCCTTTTCCCTGCCGCCTTTTCGATATTGCTGCGAGTAATTAGATCGCCGGGCGCAGTGTTCGGCCGTGAGATGAGATTCTTTCCTCCAGGGTCTATTCTTTCCCTTCCTGGTATGCCATGAAGGCTTCCCGATGACAGGCTCGACAAGAACTATGCATTGTTACTTGCCATTGGAGCGAGCTAATGGATCACATGGCATACATGGACTTTGTTCAAATCTTGTAAAGGGTAATTGGTCTATTCAGTGTTGTGAGATACAAATGAAACAAAGGTTGGAATGTAAGGGGAAAGTTCCAATCGTCATGGGATACTGCTCAAAGAGCCCTAGCTATAGAATCCAAAAAGTAGGAATGCGTCACTGCAACGCCTTTGCCTCCGAGCCGGACATGCTGTCGTAACAGCAGTGGGTGAAAAGAAGGGAGGGGATATTGCTGGACTCGAATTGCATCAGGTATAGCAAAACACGCGACGACTGTATTTCGAACTGTTGATACCACCTTCGATGAGCTTCACATAATGACTAATGTTTGGGGGAAATATCTCGCCCAGTCCTCCTCCGACAAAGGTTCGGTGGCCGTGTCATCGTCGAAAATACTAAGATCAATGTTGAGGACGGTGGTCGAGTCGTGGTGTGGTCCACTTCCGTACCCAGGCATCTCTCCAATGGCTGTGGATTGGATGGGAGCGTCGTGATTGGTACAATGACAGTCTTGCAGGTTCTCCGATAGATTATACCAGTCTTCAGATGTGGCAGGCATATACTGCGGCTGCGATACAAGTGGCTGTTGAGACTGTGCCATATGTTGCTGGATAGATTGGTGACACTGAAGGAGAGCTGGCTGGCTCTTCAATGTTGTATGTATTGGCTGGTATGCGATTTGGTACGCGTCAAAGACGACCTGCGCCAACTGATTGGGGATTGAAAGGGTAGAGGGGTTATAGAGACTGTTCTGGCTCGATGTCAAGGCGACGAAATCCGGCCATGGCATCTCCAAGTCAGATAGCTCCGCTGGTCGTGATGCATGGTGATCAGTAGGCAAATAACTTGTCATCGTAGCGATGTTAGAGTTACATTGCTCAGTTGGATAGTACACTTGACGCGGCATGGCCGCGGCTTGATGAACAAGTTGAGAGTCGGTTTGTTGATCGGGTGCTGTATGCTCGTAATGCTCAGAAGGAGGCATTTCGATAGGAGTTTCATGCGGCGGGCCAAAATGGTGTGGCATACGAGGACCATGGTCTTGTTGCTGGATGTCGGTGTCGACGTAAGAGGGTATACAGTGGAGCGGGCCATTTGGGGCTACCTCTTGACCTGTGGAAGTCATGTCGTGGGGTGGTGAGGTCATGGAAGAGTGTTGGAGAGTAGAATGAGACATGCCATCTTCAGAGGCTGGGGGGCCGGCATCAATATTTTTGGGGCTCGTCTCTTGTTTTGACAGACGTTTATCATTGTGCCCTTTATTACGTCTGTGCTTTGACAAATCCGAATTCTGCATTTGTTAGCTTGGTTCCCGGTAGTCACTTGAGTTGTTATTTTACTCACACCACAGTACTTTTTGTCACAGCCATCGTGGCCACATATGTAGGGCCTCTCCCCTGTATGTGTCCGCCAATGGATCTTCAACGTACCTTTCCGACTGAGCACCGCTCCGCATCCAGCGAAAGTACAATGAAAGGACCGTTCACCGTTCCGTTTACGATATTGTCCCTTCAAATCATCTTGTCGTTCAAAGCTCTACATTAAGGGTCAGCAAAGAAGACTTGTAGCGCAGACGTTTCAGCAACAAACCTTGTCGCACCGCTTTTTAAGTTCGTGCTGTTTCCAAGCGTATTTCTTCATTTGTTAGCTCGCTTCTCGGCATTAACTTGAGTTGTTGCTTTACTTACATTACTGAACCATTTGCCACAGTCAGGGAGCGTACATTGGTAGTGCTTCGCCCTTTTATGTGACCGACGATGGGCAGCCAACGCACTTTTATCATTGAACCCCTTACTGCATTCAGGACAAACGCAAGGTCGCACACCAGTATGCGCAGAATAATGTCTGATTAAATGATGACGTTGCGTATAGCTCTGCATTAAAGGTCAGCAAAGAAGACTGATAGTGCAGACTTTTGAGGAGCAAACCTTTGTGCAATTCTTCCAGTCACACTTGAATGGACGGGTAGTATGCGTGCGGTCCATAATTATGTTTATGTTTCCCAATGTCGATGTACCTTTATGGTAGGTGGCTAGGCTTCGCTCATGGATAAAGTAAAGCAGACGGTGGTGAGATCATAATGTATGGTAGCAAAGCTCGGTTGCAAGATGCAAAAGACGTCGGCAGCAAAAGGACCTTGATGGAGCTAGTTGGCGATGCGCTCATATAGTATTGGCGATAGTAGAGAAGAAATTGTCGAAGGTAGGTTAGGAAAGAATGTTGAATCTCGAGGGTTCAGGTTGAGTGGGAGCCCAGTACTTAAGCATTTTGGTTCCATGCAGGTGGCATCATCCTTGACTAGTGATTTTGAAACAAGAAGTTTGATCAGGGCTAGGGACATTTGCACCATGAAAATAAGGGTGTCTGCATGGATTGTTGTTGTCTCTTGACAATTAAGGGATTATAGGGGTAACCATTGATTGGATTGAGAACGACCAAGGCCGAGTGTTAGGCTGTTAGAACAATCCACACTTCGCCCAGTTGGGCCGACTCGAGTCAAATAGACTGGGATTCGACAAGACTGCGTGCAAGATAATAATAACAGCAACAATAGGGGTAGGGAGGCACAGTATGGTACCTGGTAGCCCACATTCATTTCTATATTCGTACACTGGGGTTAAAGATGAGCAACACGGGAGATCAGAGAAGCCAGGGGGTCCCTGCCCTGTAACGGCAGGCTTCGATGGTCATGTTCAGCCACACATAGAACATCAGCTCTGCTCACAAGTCCCTGCGATATTTCACATCCTGGCGTAATGGGTGACGCCAACAGCATCTCTACCTAGCAGCACTGTCAAATGCCATGCCATGTCAATCGCCGTACTCCCTTTCGGAGCTGAGAAGGAATAGAAGTTGTAGTGAAAGCGCGTGGGTTTTAACAGCCACTTAACGTATCTCGCTGTCGATCAGGGATCCAACGAGGGATCTCTGCGTAAGCGGCGCAAGATTGATGCCTTTGAGGAGCAACAGTACGTTACCTTGTCTTGCACTTAGGATACGTCTGACAGTGGAAGTCCAGGGACAAGAGAGTCCATGGTGGATACGAGATGCAGATCCCAAATTCTCTCCATCGCCGATTCGAGCCTGCCGGCCTTCAACCTCGTGTTGTCGTTCATGCAAGCAAAGGGTCTAGGAGATTTAATTCAGATAGACAGACACCGTGTCAAACTGGGAGGCCTGTAACGCGGACATGCGCCGTCATAAGAGAAGCATCGAGAAGCAGAGCGCAGTGGAGAGGATGGGCTTAGTCCACTGTCTCAGCAAACATCCTGCACCATTGCTTGCAGATGCTTGATCTTGTGCATCGCTTTATCCTTCTTTCCGTATATTGGCCTTTTGCCCGTCCAATACGTGAATATGTGTGTTTCGGCAAAGTGTCCTTTACTCACTTGGAATGTGCACCTTTTGTTCTCACATACAGTTCGGATACAAGAGTAGGTGCAAGATCGTACAGCGATCTGCACATATGGGTGCACCTCAACCTTGGAATTGCCCTGTTGCCTGACAGAAATGTAGAGTGGACTAGCATCGACATAAGCGAACCTGCAAAAATGGGGTGGCGTCATCCTCATCGGAAGCACTTGTACTCCGTCCCTCGGGTAAAATCTGAGATTGAAGAACAGACAATGTTTTATGTTTTGTTTCTCCTCTTTTTCTCTTTTCCAGACGATGCTTCATTAGTGATTATAATTGTTATGTTTTTGATGCTTTGCCATTCTTTCATTGAAATGCAAACACTGGATACGGAAGAGTTTGTAGGGAAGATCTAGATGTAAGTACATCATAGCAGTGGCACTTCAATCTAACCATATCAACTTGTTGCCCAGGGGGTAGTCTGTTTACTAGTTCAGACAGGAACAAGCAAGAACCTGGCTGTAGTTAATTGAACTTTATGCGGATCCCTTAACTAGCAAGGTATCGATCCTCTCGTGTTTATGACCCCTATTTATGTATCACAGACTTCTCGCCACCAATGAATGCTATCCTTCTTATAGTAGGGCAGCAAACAAAGTCAAAAAAAAAAAAAAAANNGATGGAAAACCTTATACTCAGGGAATGCTATCCTTCTTTCCCCTTCTTCTTTCTTGCACCCTCCTCTGCTTATCCTTTTGAAGTATAGGACGCAACCTCTTGCCGTCTGGAACCGGTTTCCAGAGATCTCAACCTTCAACACATATCTGTCACTCATAGATTCTCTGTGGCGTATCGACGAGACTATGACTGATGGTGCTCGTCGGCGTCGTCTCAAGCGTGCAAAGACGGGGCTCTATAAGTCTGCGTCGAGTAAATTGTAGTCAGTACTCCTGTGGGACAATCCGCGTGTTCCAAGAATGCGAATACTGACCAGATTGAAGGAGTTGGAAGAGACACCTCTCCATGGAGCCGCTGGCGTTGGTGAGAACGAAAAGATCAAGAAGTTGCTGCAGAGTCCCAACGTCAACATCGACCAGCTTTGCTTTCAAAAAACCGCGCTTGAGGTTTCTATAGTTCATCGAAACGAACATACAGCTCTGTTGTTCATCGACTCAGGTGCCCGGCTTGACTTCGTGGAGGGAAGTAATGCCCTGTGTGCTGCTTCGTTCTATGGTCTCGAGGAGGTGGTGAAGACAGTCATCAGAAAGGGCCTTGATATCAACAGATCGTTTAATAGGGAATGCCCTATCCTGTGCGCTGTGAAAGGCGGCCATGCAGATGTGGTAAACCATCTCTTGCAACAGGGGGCCAAGATCAGTCATTTCAAAATGCCTCCAACCCTGGACGAATTCGTCACGGCAGAATCCGAAAATCCGTTTGCAGTTGCTTGGTATGAACGAAGATACGACATTTTTCTCTTGCTTCTGGATGCAGTCTTAACTCACGAGTGTGGCAAATTGGAGTGGGACGACAGTCAGCTGCTAGCAAAATTGAGGGAAGGTAATCCCCGACAAAGGCTCGCCGAAAGACTTACAAGGTGGCTCGGATCTGATTACTGGGAGCTGGTAGACTCAGAATCCAACTACTCGGAGTCGGTATACTCGGACGACAGTGACTCGGAGTCGGTAGACCTAGATTACAGTTGCGCGCGGCCGAATCTTGTCATCTGGAGAACACTGCAGTTGGTCTTCGGGATGGGGAGGTATTTGCGCGGAGACGGCATTCTAGCCACACTTCTAATCGAAGAGGAATCGATTCGGGAACCCGTCAATGAGTTTGTAAGTCGACATTGGAAGTGCATGATAGATCGTCCCTACGATTTGTCAAAGGATTTGATTTTCCGGCCCGCAATACTGGAGATCATCTTTGCCATATTACCGCTGATTAGAGATACGGTTAAGGAAGATTGCTGGCTTCTTAATGTTCTGGACGCCCTCGAGAAGAAAGATTTACCTTTTACATTTAAAAGTATTAAATAAATGTTAGGATACTAATGCTTTCTTCTGGAAAGGACGGTTCCCTTATAATATAGGAGGGTTTACTTGTCAGATACATGCCGTAGAATCTTTCCTTTTCATTTGAATACATTATATTTTTAAGACATTTAACACGCCTCTCTTCTTTCATTTGTATCTTGTGAAGTATTTTCAAACTATCAATTGCAGTATCAAAAACAATTATCCGCCTCCGTTCGCGTCACAGAGTACAATAAGACAGTGAAGTCGGATGTGGATGTGGATGTGGATATGGATGCGGAAAGAGTACCGGTGGTGAAGACCCTCGAAGTATCGACCATCCAGTTGTGAGGGGACCAAGACGACAGAAGTATGTTGTGTGACCTTGTGGAACTTCTCGTGGTACACTGCCTTCCTACAAAACATCGACGCCAATCCATCGCTAACAGTATCGCCAATCGCGATCACGGGAATATCGGGTACAACCAAAGTGGGAGCACTTATCAACGGATGAGATCCTTGTAAGACATCCAGAAAACAGAGCCGCTACGTAAGATGTGGACCACTTCCTCCTGGACCTCAGCGGTCCACTCCTTAGAGCCATTACGCGAAGCTACCTCCCGAGAACCCTTGCAGACCTTGCCCCGTGGGTTATAAACCTTAACCAGACGTTGACCAGACTTGACAACAGTCATTCTCGGCCAAGAGACAGAGGGCTGGATGAGAGGATGGCAAGATGGTTTGAGAGTATGACGAAGATAGAGCTGAATGGGACCGAACGGCTGGGCGGCGGTTAACGAACGGAGCGAGCCGTAATGAGTACCACGAAAACAAATGGAAGAGGGCTCCACAAACCCCGCCATTCTCGCAGTCGACACAGCCCTATCGTAGTACATTAGTATTGGTCAATGCATGGGGGCCTGCACCTTCAATTTCCACATTTGACCGTTGATCTTTGCCTTTCACGGCTCCACTTTTCGTGTCTCCGCCTTTCAATGCTCACTTTTTACTTTTTCTACGTAGGTACTTAGGATTCTTAGCGTTCTCCCCTTTTAGTTTTCAAACTCTGGCTTGGTACGTCTCCACATTTTTCCAATCACAAACCTACCCTTCATTCGATTTCACCTGCCCTGCTGCCTTTCCACCTTTTTACCTTTTTGCTTTTGCCTTCTACCTTCTCATCCTCCTTTGTCTCCACCTTTTACTTTCAAGGCTTCCCATCTTTTACTCTTGGTACACTCTCTTCGATCGCTTGTTTCCCTCGGTAATTTTTAGCTAGTGTGACAGGGTCCGGCTCGTTTAGGCCATGTAGACAGCATGTTATCTTGCTCAATCGGTTGGGGGTGGTGCTTACGATTGTCATTGACTAGAATAGCGTCGACCAACGTCAAAAGCAATAAGAAAGTCAATGTGCTCTCATCCGTACTCTGTTTTACAGCCCTGGCCCACTTGGCAAAGATCCCTGGCTTTTTGTGTAACGTCATGTCTCAGAGTACAGGCATGCTGTGTCCACTTTCCCCCACTACTTCCCGCTACCAGGGTCGCTAATTTCAGTTTCTTTTCTCCTGCCCCTCGTACAGGCGACCGCTGCCGCCGCTGTTCACTAGCTTTAAGAACAAGCTTATCTCCCACTTGGTTGTTTTGCACTTTCACCCGCTTTCCAAGCCTTGTTTCGCCAGCCATCATTACATAAGTGTGCTTTTATCATCATTATCTTCATCACTATCAACATAAACTAACATCATCGTCATCCTCCTCCTCCTTTTCTTCTCATTAATATAGTCATTTGCCTGCCCGAGACCTCGTCTGCTGTGTTTATACCAAGCCCTGTCCTACAATCTACCAAGGACGTTGAAGCCAATATTTCTTCACGCAGACCAGCACGTCCTTCCAGCTAGAATTCTATCAGAGGGCTGCGTAATCTTGCGGATGCGAGGAATTGAAAATCTACTGCTTCGCAAATCGCCACCTACCAGCATCACAGAAATGCCAATCACCATGCCGCAGCAGGAAGATGTCCTCCCACATGGCCAACGGTCCGCGGCCAGCCCGCCAGAGCCACACGGGAATCGGGTCTATCCGTGCCCACAGAAATCTCTTTACCATATTCTCCAAGAAAACTCCGGCGAAGCGCTGTTCGTACCACCCGCACGCTGGACCGATGCACAACCTCGATTTCTTGACACAAGATGGGAAGAATTACCGACATGCGATACGCCTCAACCTACAGTGGCTCCAGGCACGGCGCCCTCGGAAGGTCATCTTAACCCGTCCAAAGCCATCTCGAGTCTCTGCGACGGTCTTACGGATATCCTGGAGCCTAGTACGGAACTCTCTGACTTATCTGATGCCGTCAAAACCGTTCTCCAGACGCTATGGCCAAAGGCCTTCAGTAAGCCCCATGACCACCTCAAGCTCCATTTATTCTTTGGCGATCGCGTTTATTGTAATGCTGTGGAAACACTGGTCATGTGGGATACACCTCGTGACGGGGCAAAGTTTTCCTCCTCTTCGTCCAGATCCGACTCGCCGCAACCAGGAGGATCTTGGGACGTCTCAGCGCAATCCTCATCAAAAAAGAACTACTATACCTGTCCCCCAGTTGCCTATATCGACAATAAGCAACTGACATCTATGCGCAACAAACTTTCCGGTGTGAGAAAGAACCAGAAAAGAGCACAAAATAAGTCTGCGGTGCCCCTTCGGAAACAAATCGCTCGTAAGCTTTGCATTCCAAACGCGGACCGTGACCCATATCTTGTGGCTGTTTTTCTCGGGATGGCGCAGAGACATTTTTACCCTCCACCACCTGATACTAGCAAAAGCCTGTTGATAATGGCACGCGAGAAAGGGATTGTGTCACGTCCTAACTTTCATAACCTTAAGTTAAGAATCATCACTCATGGCACCGAGACACCCGAGCTCATCATCTATACCGGATACGTGACGGAGGAATTCTTGCTTAAGTTCCATGATCCTTCTTGGACTCCACGCGACGACGATAGTGCGGCTTTGTCTGGCATCAAGATCGAATACACTAGAGTTCCTATGTGGCCAATTCTAGGCCTACGCGAAAGGGTTGCCAAAGCATTGGGTTCTGACGTCGTCGGCACTTTCGATCCAAACGTGATGGAAACATGGATGGGGAATGCTAAGAAGGACTCTGGTAAGGAAACGGCTGGCATGGAGAAGGCTAATAGGAAGCGAAAACGGGATGTCTGTGCACAACGCCCAGGTAGCAACAGAGGCATCCTTTACAAGGGAAACAAGCGCCAGCGTGGCCAGTGAATAGGGGGGCTGCTCATGAAATCCATCATAGGTGGTGGAGATTGCTTGCAGCCGGTATGGGATTGTCGTTCGCGCCATTGGATACACATCATCATGACGAGACGGCAGAAGGAGGTCGTGTGTTGCACAATCACATCCCCCTTTGCCAGCGAGGAGTTGGGGAGCCTTGGCGATATTGTACAGTACTTTGTCATGAAGCGACGGATTCAGGTACATCATCTATAACCAACTGACGTGGAGACGAAAGCAGATACCGGTGCGACAGTAATTATGGAGGAGATTATGTAAAAGAGATTCACATTCACATTCGCATTCATCGTTAAGCTGTGTTTCTTGCTTTCCTACTTTCTTTGTTTCTTGCAAGAAGGTGTGTGTGTTTGAAGACGGATGTTTGCAGTAAAAGCATTGGTCGACGGTCGTCATAGTAATAATTTCGCACACCCAAATCCAGTAATAAGTACAACATGACGGAAGGATAACTACGTCGGAGTGACCTTTAACTAACAATCAACCAAACGACACAGGCAAAGAACCTGTTGTCTCAGTAGAAAGAGGAACGGCCCGACGAGGGGTCATAGTGACAAAGGCATATTATACCGCAAAAGAGATTCACTGATTGTGTAGTTGTGAGTTAATGAACTATCGTCGCTCCTCTCTTAGCTCAGGCCCGTCCGAGTCTAGCTGGCAGGGTAGTATACAAAGAAGCCTGTAGGCTTACTCGACACCTCTGCCTCGCGAAACATCCTCAACTACACCGTCGATCTCGTCCCTTATTGTTTCCATATCAGCTGTCAGAAGATCCATTGCCGCTGACAACGCTCCAAGTCTACTGTATAGAAAGTGGCGGCGCCACCGATCTTGTGAGCCACTGTTCGCGTCTCGATGGCGTGTGTAGGGCGTTGGGGACGGATTCGAGCTGGAGAAACTCGATTCCATACTATCTCGGGTTGTCCTACGATCAGCACCTCTTCTCATGCGGTCGGACCTGTGGCTCCGTGTCGATCGGGGCATTGTAGGTGTTTCCGGACGCGAGATTCCACTATTTGCCTCGTAATCGTGGTCGGTGAAGCTTTCAGAGTCACTGCTATGGTAGGGGCTATTTTGGACATACTCTATAGGATATTGAGATCTAATGATATTCAGTTCCGTGGTTTGTAATCATACCTAAAGCTTCGCGGTCATAAGTTTGGCTGTCCATGATCAGGTGGTCCACCAAGACAGGCGCTTCTTCTCTTGGCCGGGAAGACATCTCAGGGTAGGGGGAAGGGCTCTGTCAAATATATAGCAACAGTACTTTCTATTATGCATCTCTGTGCCAACTGTCTGCAAGGCCATATAGTCGCACTATGCCAACATGAATTGGTTGTTCGAGCAAAAACAGGCGGTTACTGCCGTTGAGATGTGGCAAGGTAGCGTTGTGTAAGGCATAACACGAGGTAGTGCTCATCATGTGGTGTCCAGTTCTAGCCCAATGACAGTCATCTGATTCAAGGCGCAGCAATCTACAGGTTTGTAGGCTCTGCTTCGCCTATGCTTAACGTCGGAACGCTATTTTCAACTCCCTTTCTGCTCGGATACTGGCAGAGGGAAGAGACTGCACTGTCCAAGAACAGTTCTTTGCTAACCTGAGAACCATGCGGGTTCGTGATGGGTGCTTGAGGACCTTCTTTTGCCAGCGCGATGATGACAACCAGAGGGATAGACATAAAGAGAAAGAGACTGTGATTGCTTTAGTTAGCAGGAGGCTGACTGATTTCTCTGCAGCAGTTGAAGCGTACCAAGGCTCATGTCAGGTAACCCAGCCATACCCGGCCCCCCTTTCGATTCTCGTACGCGTCTCGTTCATCCTCGTCGCCTGGTTCGGCCTTTACATTGTTGGCGTGCCACTTTTTGTACCATTCATTGTAGCCTATGCTGCTGTCGACCGAGGAAACCGGAACAAGATTGCCCTGCGTGTTTCTCATCATGCATTCGTACCTGTGATACGGTGACTCGGTCTTCTTCACCTCACCGAGCGGTAGCAGATGATTAGTGCATATCTGGACCTCTTGCACTGACCGAATGAACGATTCAGCTTTTGCAATGGGTACATGAAGATCAGAATTCGAAGTGTAGGGTGACTGGTGATCGATTCGTTAGCGACGTGCTCCCACGACTCGACTCGTGTCTATCGGTCAACATTTGACCCCGAAAACGCTATTATATACAAGTACCTATTATAGCCTTTATATATAGGCTAGAGCTTACTAATAAATACTATAAAAGTCTCTAAAAAATCTAGTATTTAGTGATATTTTTTTTATAATTTTGAAGTAGCTATATAA